>JAWQFJ010000169.1:0-32500 GCA_034096865.1 Theodoxus fluviatilis | reverse complement strand
GCATTCATATTTGTCATCAACTTGGAAATGTGTATTCATCTCAGATCCTCATAGACAGGACAATCAAACAACAAATGCATTTCACTTTCATTGTCATAGCAATGGCAAGCTGGACATAAAAAGCATTGTCAGACTGCTCATTTTTGCAAATCTATGCTTGTGATTGAATAAGTTGCTAAACCTGTCCTAAAATGGACATACATATCTCAGAATTTTTTAAAAATGTAACAAGTACACATATTTCAAGGTCAAGGTCGCAGGGGCCGTAAATGTTGTCTAAAAAACAGCCATTTTTCACATTTTCCCAATTTTCTCTGAAGTTTGAGACTAGATAGCTGACCTATATATGGTAAATAGGGCAAAGTAATCCCTATCTTTTGATACCAGTTTGATTGACCTTGCTTCAAGGTCAAGGTCACAGGAGCTCTTTAAAGTTGGATTGTATACATATTTTGAAGTGACCTTGACCCTGAACTATGGAAGATAACTGTTTCAAACTTAATAATTATGTGGGGCACATGTTATACTTTCATCATGAGACACATTTGGTCACATATCATCAAGGTCAAGGTCACTTTGACCCTTATGAAATGTAACCAAAATGGGGTAGTGAACCACTAAAAGTGACCATATCTCATGGTAGAAAGTGCCAATAAGCACCATTGTGCTTCCTATGTCTTGAATTAACAGCTTTGTGTCGGATGACCTTGACCTTGGGTCAAGGCCACATGTATTTTGTAGGGAAAATGTGTAAAGCATTTCTTAGTGTATGATGTCATTGGTAGGTTTAGTTGTTTGACCTTGAAGGCCACCTGAAAGTCAAGGTTATGTAAATGTCAAGGTCAAGCATGTGAGTTGTACGGGCTTTGCCCTTCTTGTTCCATTGGCATGTATTGTGTACTCTTAGTAATGCAATGGACATTCATTTATAAAAGCTGCTATTTCAAATGGAGTTCAACTGTTCAGCTTTCTGTTGGAAATCACATCTTTTTAGTTAACATTGAATGTTTCTTTCAAGTTTGTTTTCTCATAAAATGAAGGGACAGATTGATTAAAAAGAAAATGTTCCACTGATTTGTTGTTTCATTTATAGAAAACCAACTATTTTAATGTAGGTGAAACTATTTTGTAGTAAATTCTTGCTCTTGTTGATGAACTAACATTTTGCAAATGTTAGTGTTTCTGCTAACCTCACTTAGTTTCAGATCTCATGAGGCACTTTGATTTTTCACAATGGAAACTAGATCTGTGCACTTTAAGACACCCGTTGCACCCATCATCCTCAACCCCTTGTTGCAAGCCATAACTTTCATAGTGATGATTACACAGAGCCACTGCACTGAAGAAGTACGTCCAGCACATGGGTTTTGTGATTGGAAATGATGCAAGCAATTTGTTGTAACTTGCCTACACCTGCACTATTGCATCCTGATGCGTTGTTTGCATAAGGTGGACACCCCTTCATCTGCGTGATGAATTTGTTTGTATGTAGTCTTGGTGATAAACTTCACTTTCGGTCCAGTCTAGATTTGGCAGGATCTGCTTTGTAGAGAATTAAATTGATATCATGCAAGTGTATTTGGAATGAAGAGTGTCTTGTTGAATTTAAATGAGAGAATGAACCCTGTGTTTTGTAGCAGAGGTGGGAATTTTTCTGCCATTTGGCAGATTTCTGCTTTTTAAATGGGTTTCTCATTATGATACTGCATCTCATTTTATAAATCTATGAACTGCTATGTTTTGCCTTTACTGCTTTGTTCCACCATGGCTTAGGCGGATCCTGGACTTCGTCCCCCAAAAATGTTTCTCTTTTTTTCCCCCTGCCTTTTAGACCAGTGACTGGTGGATTAGAGACAGAACATAAGGTTTACTGTGCCTTAGTCTTTCTGGTTTGTGGTGTTTGTGGAGTTGTTGAAGAGGATGGGTTATCAGGAAGAGATTTATTGCAGTAAAGTTGTTATGACTCCACTGCCATATTGGCTTGATGCACCCAACCAAAAATGAAACTCCAAAGACTGAAAAAGTCAGACATTGAAGGCAGTGATGATTTAACGTGTATTTTGATGGAGTTTTGAAATCCCCATCAAGCACAAAACGCCAATGACTGGAAAAAAAACTGCCTTTGAAAGCAGTGAAGTCAATGGAGTATGATGTGACACTGAGTCTTTTGAGTTGGTATTGCCACCCACGGAGAGGGATTGCACTCCGGCTCCTGATGGAGTGCTGCAGCGTGTGTGCATACTTTACATACAGATGTGTGCATACTTTGTATACAGATGTGTGCATACTTTACATACAGATGTGCATGAAATGAGCTTGTGTGTGCTTGTTTGTGTATGCACTCATGAAAAAGTAATCATGCATGATAGTGATACTGGTATGAGTAAGCGTGTACCTGCAAGTTTAAAGTTCCTAGTGAGAATTGATCAGCTGCTTTCTCTGACTAGAGGGTGAAGCATTCAGCAGTCTTTTTTAGCAGAGAAAACCACTTCTTAAGATGTTATCCCCCATGCCCTGACTTGTTTTTCATCACAGGATGATGAAGAGCATGAGGAGGAGGATGGGGAAAATGATGCCTCAGCCAACACTGGCCCCGACTTCAACTACATCCTGAACATGGCGCTGTGGTGTCTGACCAAGGAGCGCAAGGACGAGCTGCTGAAGCAGCGCGACGCCAAGGTTGGTGTCCTCAATGTCCTGTGGCGCTCTCTCTGTCCCCCCTTCTCTTCTTCTCACCATTGTTGGCTCTGAGGTTTGCAGTAGTGGCAGTTGTCAGAGTTTTGGTTTCGATGTTGTACAACTTGCGGCAGTTCTTTCTCAAAGAAAGGTGCTTGGACTAGGACAACTAGGTAAAGCTGCAGGATGCCTCCTTCATCTGCTGGAACCCCTGGCTGCTGGGTTTTTAGGGCCTGCTGCGGATGTTGTGAAGTGTACCAGTGGTGGTGGGGAACTTGAAGCAGGTGGTGGATAGAAGTGGTGAAGCTGGTGCAGATCATGTTGGGGCTTCATTCTGTCATGGCAGGAGAGGGCACGGTGATGGCAGGAGGGCATGGTGATGGCAGGAGAGGGCACGGTGCTGGCAGGAGAGGGCACGGTGATGGCAGGAGAGGGCAAGGTGCTGGCAGGAGAGGCTATGGTCATGGCAGGAGAGGGCACGGTGATGGCAGGAGAGGGCACGGTGATGGCAGGAGAGGGCACGGTGCTCGCAGGAGAGGGCATGGTGTTGGCAGGAGAGGGCACGGTGATGGCAGGAGAGGGCACGGTGATGGCAGGAGAGGGCACGGTGATGGCAGGAGAGGGCACGGTGCTGGCAGGAGAGGGCATGGTGCTGGCAGGAGAGGGCACGGGGATGGCAGGAGAGGGCACTGTGCTGGCAGGAGAGGGCACGGTCATGGCAGGAGAGGGCACGGTGATGGCAGGAGAGGGCACGGTGCTCGCAGGAGAGGGCATGGTGCTGGCAGGAGAGGGCACTGTGCTGGCAGGAGAGGGCACTGTGCTGGCAGGAGAGGGCACGGTGATGGCAGGAGAGGGCACGGTGCTGGCAGGAGAGGGCATGGTGCTGGCATTAGAGGGCACGATGGTGGAATAGGCAGTGATTAGCCACGATGGAAGTGGACATGGTGGTCCTCTATATACACTTGTCAACTTAGCCAAATTTGTAGAGTTTTCTGGTGTTTGATATGGCCAACTGCCATGAAAAATCTTCGTGTGTAGCACTTTTGTTCCTCAGCACTGCATTTCTCATGCATTTACTGCTTTATCTTCATGAGTGTTTGAAAGAAGTCCGTTTGTGTGTGTGTGTGTGTGTGTTTATGTGTGTGCATGCATGTTTTTTTATTTGTGTGTGTGTGTGTGTGTGTGTGAGAGAGAGAGAGAGAGAGAGAGAGAGAGAGAGAGAGAGAGAGAGAGAGAGAGGGAGAGGCAGACACACAGTAGACTGAAGAGTTGGCTGACAACTGACTAACTGCCAAGTAGAAAGAAAGTCCACTTTGCTGAGATATCTGCAGTTACAAGGCATGGAGAAATACGTTGTTGGTTTCTTTTCCTCTGCTTGTTTTAACTATAGGCCTAATGTGTTGCGTAGCTTTTCTTGAGATGGAAAAAATGTTTTTGTGATTGCAAAGTGCTCTCTACTTGTGGAAGATTCTGCAGGAAGTAAGGTAAAGGTTTGTGTCAGTGTTGTGGGCAGTGATGCTGAAGGGTTTCTAGCCTTGTCTGTCTGTGAAAGGAAGCGATGAAAAGGAAGCAGGATTGAAACCTTGTCTGCTTTGATTTCTAGCCTTGTCTGTCTGTGAAAGGAAGCGATGAAAAGGAAGCAGGATTGAAAACTTGTCTGCTTTGATTTCTAGCCTTGTCTGTCTGTGAAAGGAAGCGATGAAAAGGAAGCAGGATTGAAAACTTGTCTGCTTTGATTTCTAGCCTTGTCTGTGAAAGGAAGCGATGAAAAGGAAGCAGGATTGAAAACTTGTCTGCTTTGATTTCTAGCCTTGTCTGTCTGTGAAAGGAAGCGATGAAAAGGAAGCAGGATTGAAAACGTGTCTGCTTTGATTTCTAGCCTTGTCTGTCTGTGAAAGGAAGCGATGAAAAGGAAGCAGGATTGAAAATTTGTCTGCTTTCATTTCTAGCCTTGTCTGTCTGTGAAAGGAAGCGATGAAAAGGAAGCAGGATTGAAAACTTGTCTGCCTTGATTCCAGCGCACAGAGCTGGCCACACTGCGGGAGAAGACTCCCAAGGACCTGTGGCAGGAGGACCTGGAAGGGTTCCTTGTGAAACTGGACGTAAGTGTCCTTGGAAGGTCGGGTATGGTGGCAAAGAGACAGACAAGTACACAGACACATGCACTCACAAAAGCATGCATGCACACACAAGCACACACACATGCACACATATGCATGCACACACACACACACATGTACACATATACACGTGTGCACACACACATACATAAGCACATATATACATGTACGTGTACACACACCAAACCACACCACACACATGCACCACACATACACACACACACACTCATACAGGGTGGGTGGGTGGACAGCAGGCATGACAGGGGATACACATACGCAAGTGCACAAACACATGCAGACAGATATGGTGTTGCCTTGTACAAGAAGGCAGGGGAGGCATGAACATGTGGACATATCAGGTGTTGCTGTCATTTCATGTTGCCTACTGCGATTCATTTATCTGAGAAGTCGTCCCTTCCACCAGAGGTATCCAGTAGATGTGCCATGCATCCATTATGAAAGAGTGAAACATGTTCATCTTCTAGCAGAGGATTCTTGTGGGCAGAGTGGTTTGCTGTCTCAGAGACTGTATCATGGAAAGACGAGGAACATAGATTCGTACCCTATACCTCTTTCTGACAGCATGCTTGCTCTTTGGGCTCAACTGATTTGGCATCTCCGCATTGTTGGAGTGGGCTGGGAATCTGGAAGGGAGTGAGGGTTTAGTGCAACAGAAGTTGACTCTTGACAAGGCACCGATGCACTGTAGTCTGCAAATGGCCAATGGGAATGGAGACATGCTGGTGACAAACTTTTTGTGTGTCCAATTTTTGACTCACATGCGAAGCAAAAGTGAGTCTATGTACTGAGCCGTGTCGTCCGTCCGTCCGTCCGGGCGTAAAAAACTTAAACGTTGGATTTTTCTCGGAGACTATTAAGTCTATCAACACCAAATGTGGCATGATGGTGTATGATGACAAGGCCTCAAAAAACATACATAGTGACTTGACCTTGCTTCAAGGTCAAGGTCACAGGAGCCATAAATGTGGTCTCAAAAACAGTCATTTTTCACATTTTCCCAATTTTCTCCCACGTTATTGAGAATGGCGACCTTAGCTACAAGTGGTATATAGGTCAAAGCAAGCCCTATCTTTTGATACCAGTTTGGTTGACCTTGCTTCAAGGTCAAGGTCACAGGAGCTCTTCAAAGTTGGATTGTATACATATTTTGAAGTGACCTTGACCCTGAACTATGGAAGATAACTGTTTCAAACTTAATAATTATGTGGGGCACATGTTATACTTTCATCATGAGACACATTTGTTCACATATCATCAAGGTCAAGGTCACTTTGACCCTTATGAAATGTAACCAAAATGGGGTAGTGAACCACTAAAAGTGACTATATCTCATGGTAGAAAGTGCCAATAAGCACCATTGTGCTTCCTATGTCTTGAATTAACAGCTTTGTGTTGCATGACCTTGGATGACCTTGACCTTGGGTCAAGGTCACGTATTTTTGTAGGAAAAATGTGTAAAGCATTTCTTAGTGTATGATGTCATTGGTAGGTTTAGTTGTTTGACCTTGACCTTGAAGGTCACCTGAAGGTCAAGGTCATATAAAGGTCAAGGTCAAGCATGTGAGTCGTATGGGCTTTGCCCTTCTTGTTATAATGGTGATCCAGCAGTACAAAATCGGTTGTTTTGCATCTTGCATTGCTCCAAGGAAACGGCAAACAAGAATAGATAGAGGTGGAATGTTGGAATTGGATATTTCAACTTTTTTGGCTTCAAAATCCACGTATCTTTTATATGTGTTATTTGTTGTTTTTTGTTTGATTGTTTTTTAAAATCATTTCAAGCTCCATTTGCGCATATTCATAAATTTAAACGATGTTGGGGTGATCAAATGAAAGGGGGAAAAGTCCAAATGTCTAATTGGTGTGTCTCACATCCCTGAATTCATTTTGAATCTGGTCAGGTGAATATATAGAAGGAACAAGGAATTCCTCCAAAATTCTGTGAATATGGTCGGCTGGTTATTTTTACAGACACACCACAAGAAGGTCTCAAATATGGCTGATAAGGGAAATGTCAAAGTTTCGGTTGTGAACTTCAGATCACAACATTCTAGAATCATTGTTGCACTCTAAGGAGACTAGTTCTCTCATCTCTTCCTGCAGACAGAGAGACAAACTTTATCAAGATGTGGAAATTTGTTGGTACAATAATAGCTCCTGATCTCTAAAATATGCAATGATTAACGATATATACACAGTTTCAACAAGTTACTAATACAAATAATATAATATGTGAGACTCTTGCGTTAGTCTCTCTCTCTCTCTCTCTCTCTCTCTCTCTCTCTCTCTCTCTCTCTCTCTCTCTCTCTCTCTCTCTCTCTCTCTCTCTCTCTCTCTCTCTCTCTCTCTCTCTCTCTCTCTCTCTCTCTCTCTCTCTCTCTCTCTCTCCCCAACCACCACCACCACCCCACCACCCCCTAAAACGCCCCATTTCCCCCACCCTCCTTCTTCCTTCTCACCTGGGCCCGAATTCACAACGGCGATTTATCTTTTCAACACTCGATTTATCCCCTAGCCCCGCGTTATCTTGATCGGTTAGATAAGGTACGCTCGTCAGAGGATCCTAGGTTGCGCTTTGCTGTATACACTGGTTTCCAGCCAAGGGAGAGCGGAACAGGCAGTTGGAATCGTCTGAGTTTAGAGATAAATCGGGGTTAAAACATATCGCCGATAAATCGCCCTGGTAGATTCCATGCACCACCTGACCGCTCTATTTCCTTTCATTCTTATGCTCTTGCACTCACACACAAACATGCACAATGCAACTACACTCTACCTCTCAGTCTCCTTACATTCTTATGCTCTTGCAACCACACCATCATCCCCCACCCCACCTGATACCTCTCGACTTCTAGTACTCAAGCTCACTCGAGACTAGTAGTACTCAGTGTGCGTGACAGTTTAAGTCATGGATGGACATTGGCACAAACGAGTCATTCAATCTTGAAGTTGGTGCTTTGAGTGAAATGAAACCACCAGGTGTTGAATGCTGGTGATTGTGGTGCAGGGTGGCAGTCATAAGGGCAAACTATCATCAGATGCTTGAAGGGGATTGGTTGATGGCTCAGTGAGGAGGAGAGTGACTGAGAGTGAAGTTTGACCCTCACTCTGGCTGTCATGGCGTATGACTGCTGTGAGGTCAGAGTTGGGCTAAGCCTGCTAGTTTTGCATTTTGAAAATGACAAAATGTTAAAACACAATAATTTCTCAGAGACGATGACATGAATTTTATCTTTGTTCCATTATGAATTCTTCTGGTGTATATTTTGTTGTGTTGTATTGGATAGACGGGTACATACATATACATGCGCCAAAATAAAGGTTGTCTCATCCTTGAAGATAGGGAGTTTGTTTTAGCAGCCCAGACAGTCCCAGTCATGATAAAGAAAGGTAAAAGGTAATGATTTGTTTTTATACACAGGTCATGGAAAACCTGGAAAGTCATGGAATTTGATTTTTCATTTTCCAGGCCTGGTAAATCATGGAATTTCAATTTAAGTGATGGAGAGTCATGGAATTTAATAAATAAAAAAATAAAATAAAAAAGATGTTTTCTAGGCTGTGCTTTGCTCAATACTCTCAATCTATTTTTACACTCTGCGAACGACAGGAAAACGTGCCCTTGCATCCCATTGGTTAATGTTGAAGGCTCGTTTGTCTTCTGCATCCTGATTGGTTCTTTGGCTAGGTGACCTGTTTTCATTTCCACGCCGGTCGGGTCAGTTGGTTCAAACGAGGAGAAAGTGAAAAGAGCTTGTTTTGTTTGTGGTGCAGTGTTTCTACCCAGAAGGTGTCCAGACGGTCCTGTGGATGGCAAACTGACTGGAACTGTGAACTCAGCTCACTGCACTGTTGCACCTTTGCCTCAAAATGAGACATCTCACTGACATCATCGACATCACTGGCTGCCATTCTCTTGGCTGCTTCAAGGACCTGGAGGCAGTTCTGGAGCTGGGCTTTATTTTGGCGCAGATCTTTCTTTACAAAGTCATTTGGAGACATCCAGCTCAGGTTCCTGGCAAGGCCATATCTGATGGGGCTTTTATCCAGAACTTTCTGCACAAGAGCCTGCATGAGTTTGGTCGTGCGCCATACACTTTTCTCTTTAAAACTGTCATGTATCACAGTACGCTAAGTCTTGGAAAATGTTATTGAGGCTCATGGAAAGTCATGGAATTTTGTCTCTAAAAGCCTGTACGAACCCTGTATGCAGCGACTCATTACCCACGCCTATGACTGTGTGCGTCTTAAATGTCTGTCACTATGTTTGTTGTGAGGTACCAGTGAGGATTGATGAAGATGCCCAGTGATCAGGGGGTAAAGTGTAAGCGGTTTGAGACCCTGACAAAGGGTGTAAGTCGCTATAAAAAACCACACCTTTACCTTTACCTTTTAGGCCTCAAAGCGCTTTGCACGTTACCCCCTGATCACTGGGCCTCAAAGCGCTTTACACGTTACCCCCTGATCACTGGGCCTCAAAGCGCTTTACACGTTACCCCCTGATCACTGGGTGGCTTGATCAACCCTTGGCTGGTCCCTCACAACAAACACAGTGACAGACATCTAAGACTCACAGTCAGTGTACCAGCACCAACTTCACTCCCTGGGGAGTACTCCAACCCGATGCTGGCGCTTGGCCGCATACAAGGGTTACAGTTTGCCAACATTGCCCTCTCGGGTACCTGGTTTTATTCTTGAGTGGGGAGAAGCAATGCTATTTAAGCATCTTGCTCAAGGATGCAACTCTTAGAACTGTGCAGCTTTGAATGCCGTACCCACTAGCGGCAAATGACTATAGCAGGCCTGCCTACCCGTACGGAAATTCCGTATTTTGTCCGGAAATTAAAAAAAATCGGCGAGCGTTCCGGAAAATACGGGAGTTTATTTTGCGTTCCGGAAATATCAAAATGAAAACTATAATAAAATAATTTCCAAAATCGTTGGCCTGTGGCTGTGCGCGAATCGTTTTCCGAAGCAGTCTACCGATGATTGCCGAATGGGTTTGTTCTGTAATGCGCAGGCGCAGCGCGCGAAAATATTTCCAAAAATTGCCTAGTGACGTCATTTTCGTACAGTGCGCAAGCGCAACGCACGAAGTGTTTTTCCGGAGAGTGCCGGTATGTGCAGTGTTCATGTGCAACAATGGCGTCAAAACGAAAGCCAAGCGATTGTGTTTTTGAATTATCGAAGAAACAGCGGAGGTCGCAGGTCTACATTCCAGCGTACACGGAGAAGTATCCATTTAGAGTCCGCGGCACCACTGACTCCACTGTCAAATGTACGACTTGTGATAACCAGTTCAGCATCTCCAGTGGTGGCGCCAACGATATCGAAAGGCATGTTGAAGGCCCAAAGCATGTGAAGAAAAATGAGGAGAAGAAGGTCGCAGCAGCGCAAAAACCTATCAGTGAATATTTTACACCGCCTCCTTCGAAAGTGTCCCAAATCGACATCGACGTAATTCGAGCTGAGGCGATGATGGTAGACTTGACAGTAGAACTGAACCTCCCAATGGCGGCATTGGACAAACTGAGTGTAGGTGTAGGGGAAGACCTCCTCTTCCCACACCTCCCCATGGTTATGCTTGCCATAATGACAATCCCTCACTCATCAGCTCACTGTGAGCGCATTTTCTCAGTCGTGAGAAAGAACAAAACACACTTCAGAGGCAGCATGGGATCCGACACCTTGAAGGCCTTGGTGGTAGCGAAGTCCAGGCCTGGACAAGCCCTTGACAGAAACTACAGTGTCAAAGACCTGAAAGGCCTGAAAAGTGCCTACTACCAGTCTTTGTCACAGTAAACAAGCTGCAGAACTATTGTATATAGTGTACATAAAATCAGGTATGTTTTGTTTTATCTTTTGGTCCCTGGTTAATGATTAAAGTTGCTTTGTTTTCTTGCACTGTCGCACGGTTTAATACTGAAATCGGAGCTGAAATACGGAAATTGGAATTTTGTAATACTGAAATCGAAAAAGGAGGGTAGGCAGCCCTGCTATAGGTGAAGTGTGCTAACCACTTAACCTATTGATACCTTAACCTTTAGAGCGCTGCCAATTTTCGTCATTGCTTTACCACAGAGCCACAAATTTTATTATGTGTGGTCAATTTCAACACCATGTTTACTTAAAAAATCATCATTTATTACCTATTCAAGCTTTGAAGTAGATTTTTGGAGGGTGAGTAGAAAAATGGATGGCCTACATGGTGCGATTAATGAAAATGCCATAGAATGTTTTTTTCAGCTGCTAAAAAATAATGGAACACAGACAACAACAAAAAACAAACAAATTCACTGTGTTTTCCTACACTGCTCTATGTATTCAAGAATACAACAGCTTTTGATGAAAATGCAAAAGTGCATAGATAGAGTCTCCAAGTAATGGAGATACATCTGAAAATGTTTTAGGGTAAAACTAAAACAAAACAAAAAATCCTACAATTACTTACGCTAGGGAAGTCAGCCGAGTCATTTTCATCTGAATCAAGCTTCCGCTCCTCTCAGTCTCGATCTACAGACCACAACTGACATCGGTCGAAGCACTGTGTTTTCCTACACTGCTCTATTTATTCAAGAATACAACAGCTTTTGATTACTTAGAAATACATCTAAAAATGTTTTAGGGTAAAACAAAACAAAAAATCCTACAATTACTTACACTAGGGAAGTCAGCCGAGTCATTTTCATCTGAATCTAGCTTTCGCTTGTCTCGAACTAAAGACCACAACACATCGTCGAAGCACATGGTTGCCTCTCTATCCCTCCATCTCCCATCACATCAATGTCAGTAAAGCCTTCGAATTCATATTCTGAGAGTCAGAATCGAAAAATAACTCCACAAGCGCTTCGACTTCTTCGGCAGTCGCCATACTGACAAAGAAAAAAGTCCCGTTCACAAATGACAAAGACGCAACTTCGTAAAAAAATTCGCAGAAAATTCGCCCACGTTATCTCAATCGCCAAAATGGCGGATCTCGTTGCCACGTGATCCCTGCACATGACTGTGATATTTTTAGAACAGCATGACTTGATGGCAGCGTTAGGCAAGTAAACAAAGCACATCACTATCGCTCGGCGCACTGATGTGCCGGCGGACATCTGGGGAATGTACGCTGTGGCGCATCAATGCGCCGGTGGCGCTCTAAAGGTTAAGCTCCTCTGTACAATGTGTCGCTCATCTTCCCCACTGTCTCATCCCTGCAGGAGGTTGAGGCGCAGGAGAAGGAGGATGCGGTGGTGAATTTGCCGGCAGGCAAAGGGGGCAAGGGGGGCAAGGTCAAGCCTCGCAAGGTCCACCTGCATGAAACTAAGCCCTCGCCCATGGGCCGCCGCGTGGAGCCGCGCATCGACTCCGCCATGAAGATCAAGTACCAGAAGGACGCTGACCGCAAACGCAAGATCAAGGTAGACTGATGTGGATGGTAGTGGGAGAGGATGGACTAGGCGTGTGTGTATCTGTGTGTGTGTGTGTGTATGTGTATCTGTGTGTGTGCATGAATGTGTGTGTGTGTATCTGTGTGTGTGTGTGTGTGTGTGTGTGCATGGATGTGTGTGTGTGTGTGCCTGCATGCTTGTGTGTGTGTGTGTGTGTGCCTGCATGCTTGTGTGTGTGCATGAGTCTGTGTGTGTGTGAGATGTGCTTAAATGTGTTTGCATTCCTGTGTATGTGTTGATGTATAGTGTTGTTTCAATGCGTTGGCTATTGAATTAACTCAAACATTTCCAAAACTCTTTGTTTGACCATAACAAAGTGGTCCAAACTTGCCTATCTTCATAATGAGAGAGAGAGAGAGTGAGTTAACAGAGAGAGAAAGAGGTATATAATGGACACGGGTGAGTCATGTGGCAGTGCTGTCTGGTCTGCAGGCGAAGAAGGAAGCCATAGCAGCAGGAGAGGAGGGCGGCATTCTGGATGATGAGGACGGAATGGAGATCAAACCCCTGGCCCAGGGTCTCAAGCTGGACACCAAGGCAGACACCAAGGCGGACGCCAAGTCGACCAAAGTCAAGCGTCGTAAGTTTTCCCCTCTTGGCGCCTCTGTGTCCAGTGCATGCCTGCTTCTCTGTAGTGCTGTTTTAACTCGGCCTCTTGCATGTCTCCCTTGTGTCTGTACCTCTAGTGGCTCGTGTGTCTGTGTGTCTCTGTGTCTGTGTGTGTGTGTCTGTGTTTGTGTGTGTATCTGTGTGTGCATTTTAAAAATTAAATTTGTTAACCTTGACTTCTTTTCATGTCTTCCTCCTCATGTCAATTCAGTTTTGATCTCTCTCTCTCTCTCTCTCTCTCTCTCTCTCTCTCTCTCTCTCTCTCTCTCTCTCTCTCTCTCTCTCTCTCTCTCTCTCTCACTCACTCACTCACTCTGTGTCTGTCTGTCTGTCTCTCTCTGTGTCTGTCTCTCTCTCTCTCTCTCTCTCTCTCTGTCTGTCTGTCTGTCTGTCTGTCTGTCTGTCTCTCTCTCTCTCTCTCTCTCTCTCTCTCTCTCTCTCTCTCTCTCTCTCTCTCTCTCTCTCTCTCTCTCTCTCTCTCTCTCTCTCTCTCTCTCTCTCTCTCTCCCCTTCATCTTCCCCTTCCCCCCTCGTACTTCCAACCCCTATCCTCCTTGTGTGCGTGTGGCTCAGTATATTGTTTGCTTGCAGAGCTGCCAACCCACCATCATGCCAAAGAGTAGCATCCAGAGCTTTTTGGAGTAGCATTTAAGAAATAGGCGTAGCACACACGCACAAGAAGGAAAATGGTGATGTTGGCGCGAAACGCTGAGCCGCAGGGGGGGGGGGGGGGGGGGGGGGGGGGGGCTGGGCAGCTGTCAAGACGCTGAGCACTGAACCGCCGATACGTGACGGTCAAAAGTTCAGTTCGACGCTGAGCGCTGAACCGCCAGCGTAAAAGGGGGGGGGGGGATGTGTTCTTCGTGACGGTCAAAATTTAGTTCCAGGCTTTGAAAAATCGTAGTTTTTCCCTGACGATCATAGCATCGTAGCAAGCATGTCAAAATCGTAGCATGCTACGCCTAAATCGTAGCACTTGGCAGCTCTGTGCTTGTATTGCTGCAACTGTTGATATGAGTGCTTGCACACCTGCATGTTTCATTTCATCCTACAGCAAGTGTTGACCCCTGACCTCCTGTGGAAGTTTAACACTCCTCTATGTGTGTGGCTGTTGCAGCGCGTGCTCCAAAGGGTACCAAGTCGCCAGCCAAGTCCAAGAAGGGAGGCAAGAAGCGCAACCCGTGGTCTGACTCTGAGAGTGACGTTGATGGCATCAGTGATGTGTCTGACTTAGACAACGGTGATGTGGACATGCCAGTCATTCCCAGAGACACTGCCCCTCGTCGAGCAGCCGCTGGTAGGGGCTTGTGTCACTTTGTGTGTGTGTGGATGTGTGTGTGTGTGTGTGTAAGTGTGTGTTTGTTCTGTGTACATAAGTAGGTGTGTTTGTTACTGTGTGTGTGTGCAGGCATGCATGCAGACCTGGGTATACGTACGAATTATGCATATTAATACGGGAGAAAAAATGGAATACGAAAATTATGCATGCCTCAGAAAAAATACAGTGAAAAAAAATGCAGCTTTTGCGTATTCGTAAATGAGCAATTTCGCGTGATAAAGTGCACGTCTGGCACGGAGAGCTGGTCGTGACTCTTTGC
This sequence comes from Theodoxus fluviatilis, assembly GCA_034096865.1. Lineage (NCBI taxonomy): Eukaryota > Metazoa > Mollusca > Gastropoda > Cycloneritida > Neritidae > Theodoxus > Theodoxus fluviatilis. The sequence continues at coordinate 18,040 of JAWQFJ010000169.1, read as the reverse complement.
CATTAAGCAGTTTGTATCCGGCAGTTTCATTGGTCGACAGTTATCGACTGACCATTCAGGGCCAATCACAGCACTCTTACCAACAACGCTCTGTTTCCGGAAGAGTTTGAGTGGCACACACAGTCTGCAAGAAAGCTCATGGTCACCATGCCGAAAAGAGAAGGAATTTTGCCTTCAAGCAGCGCAAAAAAGACAAAGCGAGATCAGGTTTTTCTGCCGAAGTATCGGCAGATGCCAGTATTGTCGAATCGGCGAAAGATGTGCAGCATGCGAGATGCATTTATTGCGACTGTGACTTACTTCGACATCGCCCGCCACTGTTCTGGGAAGATCACAAACAACGAGTCGAGGCAGAAAAGGAAAAAGCAGGCATTCCGAAGCTGGCCAATTTGCTTGTTTCAAAGTCCGTAACATCTGGAGAGGAGAAAGTAATCTGTGCTGAAATGATGATGACGGAACTGATCGTCAAAACAAACCTGCCCTTGTCAACGTCTGACATCATTTCTGCCACAGTGAAAAGTCCTTTCTCAGACAGCAAAATCGCTGCTGATTACAAATGTTGCAGAAACAAGGCAACAGCCTTTGTGAGGGAAATGTCAAAGGACATTAAATCCAATTTAAAAGACAAAATGAGTAGTGGGCCTTTCAGTTTGGCAACTGATGGATCAAATGACCAAATTTTTTTTTGTCTCGCTGACAGCAGAGTATCATGTGGGCAAACCAGAAGCTGCATTTTTGAAATTGTCGGTCCGCGCAAAAAATACGCACAGTTTTGAAAAAATACACATATCTGAACCAGTGAGTACGCAGAGGCAAAATTTGGGGTACCCAGGTCTGCATTCACATGGGTGCAAATATATGCATGTATTTGTGCTTGGATGTGTGTGTTAGAGACCTTAGACTTGAAGGCACAGACTTACTTGCAAGTGTACATCAGCACACATATATGCTCAAGCTTCCTTCATGCACACATGTACTCATTAATTCACTCTCTCTGTACTTAGTAATTCACTCTCTCACTCATTTACTTATTCACCCATACTTTGAAAGACTTGCCAGACAAAAAGATATGTCCCTCATTGGCAAAACTATGTGCTAATTACACAGGGGCTTTGATCCAGAACAGACCACCATTGCCAGTATTTGTTTGTGCTTTTATAAAAAATCATTATCATCATCATCATGGTGCAAGACAGCTTATGAAGAGTCTCTTCATCTTTTTTCGTGTTGCTTTTCTACAGCCCGGATTTCCTTCAAGTTTGAAGATGATGATGTGAGTGACGCAGAACTGGAGTCGGATGGTGGGTCCTTCAAAGACATCACCTCGGACAAGGAGGACGATTTCTCTGCCTCCATCATTCCTGACTCCCCTCCCTCCCAACCCAAGTGAGTCCTCCGCTTGGCTTGAAAGTCTTTCTTCCTACAGCCAAGGAAATGTCGCCTGTTTGTGATTTCATCCCTGGCTCTCCTACTTGGAAAACAAGCACATAAACACATTTACGCACATGCATACACAAGAATGTGTGCACTGCACACACACACATGCATGCATGTCCACACACATACCACTCACATGCTTGCACACATGCACGCACGCATGCACGCTTGCACACACAGAGAAAACACATACACACTTGCACGCATGCACACACACACACACACAGAAAACACTGAGAGAGAGAAAACACACACGCATACACATTCCCCAGTTTCCCCTCCCCCCACTAAACCCCATCACCACTCCCACCCATCCCACTTACTCCTATCCCTTCCTCATCTGAAACCCTCACCTGCTTTAGGTCCTCTACTTTGGGATGTTTTGTTCCCAACCACTACCGACTAGACTGCCATTCCTAAATTGCAAATCCTGAACCTCCCAGGAAGTGGCCCTCTGTGTGTTGGGGGTCAGAATAGACCCACCGTGTCTCCCTACATGATATGTTCGAGGTGAACAAATAGGGACATCATGACTTGAATTGCTCTTATTTTGAACTATTCTAGGGATGTTCTTGCTCAATGGCCTTGCATAGCCTACACAGGCTGATAGGCCATAGAACTGCATCCATCCCTCCATCCCAGGAAGTGCCAAGGAAGGGTGCTTTCTTGAGTAATGGGTGGAGGCCTGCTGATGCCCCCGCCAATGGGGGATGGGTTGGGTGGAGACATCTGCTTCGATGTGCAGTGGGGCTCTGTAGCTGAGAGGTCAGGGCATTTGACCTGCAGTCACTCACAGCTAGTGGGTGTGGCACTTGAAGCTGCACAGATGCTTTGCATTGCATCCTTGAGCAAGATACTGCGGCTGCATTGCCTCTCCAAGGCAGGAGTACAACACTGCACAGCGATGACCGCAGGTGATATTCCCCAAAATATTTTTTTCTAGAGAGACCCCCCTAAAAAAGAAGCTTGTCGTAGTCAAAAGAAGTCTAGAGGTTGCGAATGTGACATGATTTCTGTGATTTTTTTTTTACAGGGTGAAAGCAGCCCCCTCCAAGCCTACCATCACAGCTGACTTTTCCGATGACAACAGCGATGCCAGCTTCCACATGGAGATCGAGTCCAACTCCCACCCCACACGTAGGTCCCCCTTTGCATGGCTTGGGTGTTCTATTGCGTGGGGGTGAGAATGGACCCACCTTCTCTCTGCGTTCAGTTCATCAAAGGCAGATAATTTGAGCAATCAGAATTGACTTGCTCCCGGGGCCCACATAGACAGATAGGTCATAAAACTCCTTTTATTCGTGTATTCCAACGCTTGAATGAACAAACAGACAACCCCCTGCCACTAGCCTTCAACTTCAAGCCTTGCTGTCTCACATTGAATTTGGAAGGTATCTCTGATATGTTTTTATGTAGTCCTGTACAAAAAGCCAACAAGGCAAATACAGATTCATGGAAGAAAAAGGCACGTTTGAATGGCTTATTCAATGGTGACGTAGTGTTTGACTTGCAATGGGTACATCTCTCGGCAGGATGAGAAGGCCTATGTATGAGCTAGGTGAGGGAGAAGGAAAGAAAAAGATAAACTCCTGTACAGGAACTGAATTAGCTTCACTTTGTGGCTTATGAGATGCACAGGACATGGTGGAAGTAGTTCATCTGGTAGACTGAGGTTCTTTCAGTGCACTGTGATACTTACATGAGTGTTAAAAAAAGTTATGTTTGTTGTAACTGTGCATGTCATTCGAATTTAAAGTTCATAGATGAACTTAGGTGCTGAGTTTGCGACGTCATTGTGTCCACATCCACACTGTCCACACCCACACTGTCTGCTGTGTCCACACCCACAGTGTCCGTTGTGTCCACACCCACAGTGTCCGTTGTGTCCACACCCACAGTGTCCGTTGTGTCCACACCCACGCTGTCCCTTGTGTCCACATCCACACTGTGTCCACACCCACACTGTTGCCTGTGCTGAGCTGTATGCCTGTCTGTCTACAGAGTCCTCAGTTGGGGCGGCTGGAGACAGCGACAATGATCTCTTCAAGCCCAAGGCGACTGCCAAGCCCACCAAACCTCCTGCACAGAAGAAGCCCCGAGCCAAGAAAGGTAACTTTTCTGTCACTGCTGACTCCCCGCCCTTCACTTTTCTTGGTTACCACAAAAAATTGTGGCGCTGCTGGTTTGTGTGACTTCCCCATTCAGTGCAGAGAAAGATTTATTTTTTCAAACAAGTTTCACTTTTCTCTTTGTTGGTATTAGACTACAGCTCTGTATATATAAGTGACAGGGAAGGAAGAAAAATTTGTTTTTGTTTTTTTTCATTGCTAATGCTAATGGCTTTTTAGTTTTCTTATTTAAATTTTTTAATTTTAATTTTGTGTTTCTTTCCCCCACCCTTTTTTGTTTTGTTTCTTTGTTTCATGGTGAAAAAGTTCATGTACTTATGGACTCTATATTGCTGAACTTGTCCTTTTCCTGCAAGTTTGGTGTGCACTGACAGTTCTGGATTTGCTTGGTGTGATATGATGTGATGTGTTGTGACTGAGCAGAGTTGTCCAGGGTTCATTCTGCAGCTGAGAGAGAATTCAGTGGGAAAGTTAACATCCCCAGCAAATTCTCGGACTGTCTGGCTTGCCAAGGGGACAGAAACTGGGCTGGGCAGCAAACATGAGGAATTGTGAACGGTGTGTGTGGGGGTGGAAAGGAGGTGGATGAAAAGTGCTTGTGGGAGGGCCACTTCCATCTGTGTTGATAACCATAGCTGGGTTGCACATCACACGGCCTGGCCCCATGACCGGCTCAGACCACTCCGGCCCCAAGCTGCTTAACTCATTCAAGGCGCAGAATTTCTAGTGCATCTGTCCCCTGCAATCCTAGGAAAATGGACCAAGTTTGAAAAAGGCTAGAAAGGTCTTTCTTTGCCAAAACTAGCCAAATGCTGCACTTTATCAAGCTAAGAAAACACTACACTTGCCATGACAGTAAGTAGAGCCACTATTTTGAAAAAAATAGGTCTTTCACCCAGCTCTCTTTCTCAGAGTGCCCACTGCTTGTTTCTTGGTCTAGAGCTCTATAAAAAAAGTGAACCAAAAAAATGGCACAAAAACACACTGGAGATATTTTGTGATGATTGTGTTTATTAGTCCTGAGTTACAATCAATATGAGCCTACTATGAATTACCGATGATGGGGAGGTCGACCTAGTTTCAGCCAGCATGACAGCTTCGCTCTCATCCTCGCTCTCTGATACCTCATCATTAGCGAGAGGAAAATCACTACTATCATCATCATCATGAAAGGGATCATCTACATCAGTTCCTATCTCATACAAAGCATCCTCTTCAGCATCAGAACCCTCCTCTATAGCAATTTCCACTGGCTCACGCACCTCATGCTGCGATCGACGCTACGCCGCCATCGCTGTTTACTTCGTGCCTCGTAGCGCATTGTTGATAAAGGTTATGGTCAGGCCGGGAAAGATCTATGTGTGGATCTAAAGCTGGCAAACTATAGTACAGAGACTAATTAAAGACTAGACTAGTTTCCTAAACAATATTTTCCTTGTTGTAAGGGGGCAAAAATATGCTAATGTGGTTGCGAACGACTACGTTCGGCGCGTAGTCTCATGAGCCTACGCTCCGCGAATGAGTTAAGCTGACCTAGCCCAGTGTAGGTGTCGGTCTGAGCAGTAGAATGGTAGGACACCTGTCATTTGCCTACATTTTCCTGGAGAGTCGCCTGCATTGGGGAATTGAGGTGTAAAACACTCATTGGACCCTTTGCAGCACGTACGGAATCACGTCAGTAAGTTTGATGTTGCCTGCCGCTCTGCTAGAATGAATCCTGAATGTGCCACTGAATTTAGTTTGCCTGACCTGCTCAGTGTGTGTGTCCTTTCGTTGTGACTTTAGTCGACGTTGCCTTTCCTCTGATGTAGTGGACCCCTCTCAGCCCACCATATTTTCGGCCTTCGCCTCCCTTGCGAAAGGGAAAAAGAAAGATGACCATCCCAAAGCAGCGGCAGCAGCAGAAAACAAGAACCCCATGCGGAAGAAAGCTGCTGGCCGCATAATAATTGATAGCTCTGATGATGATGACAATGACGAAGTGCAGGTGCTGGAAGCCCCCCCAGGTTTGTGCCTCTGTTTCCACCTCCAGGATTGCTGTTTGGGTCCACCCTTTCCATTTGTCTCTTGTCTACAAGCACTCCCGTCTCCTTGAGTCTGCCTCTGTTTCCACCTCCAGGATTGCTGTTTGGGTCCACCCTTTCCATTTGTCTCTTGTCTACAAGCACTCCCGTCTCCTTGAGTCTGCCTCTGTTTCCACCTCCAGGATTGCTGTTTGGGTCCACCCTTTCCATTTGTCTCTTGTCTACAAGCACTCCCGTCTCCTTGAGTCTGGTCTCTTGTTGAAAGAAGTTTGATTGAAACCTCGCAGTCTTTTCAGTCAGTGCCTATGGATGATGACGCTTCTTTTGTCAGAACAGGCGGTCTTGGAAATGCATGACCCCAAGAAACATGTCGACAAATGGAGTTTCACTGCCTATCAGCCTTTTCAGGCTATGTGAGGTCATTGATCGCGAAAAGTCATGGAAGCTTGTTGAATTCGAGCAAGTCAAGTCGCAATTTCTGTAGTTATTTGCCTCTTATGAAGAGCATAGGGAGATGCTGTGTGACTATTCCATTCCCCAAATCACAGGGGGATGTAGAAACAGATATGCGTATGAACTAGGGGTTCTGGGTGATGTTTGTTGAACCTGGTTTGAAGTTTGACCAGACAACCAAGAGCATCACAGGATTCGATTGGTTGTCTTGGTTGATAGAGATCTTCAAGATTCTCTTTCCTTGATTGTGTGATTTTAATCAAGTGCGGATGGCTGATGCAGTGCAGTGGTGAAATGTGGCACATGCATGTTTCATGGAAGGCACACGTGCCTATGCTTTCCTGAAAGCTGACAGCAAAACATGATGTGATAGCCACCTTAGAAACAGTTTAATGTCACAACTGCAGATGGTTGAATTGGCTGGCTTGTTTATTTTCTGTGTAGGAACAGATTTTATGCCCACGGTGCATTTCTTCTTTTCTCTCCTGATAACTTTGTTGAATTGTTAGCTGTTGCTGTTTGTTCTGCCTTGACTCACTCCATTTTGGGTTACAAGTTTGGTTGTTGCCTGCACTGTAAACTCCTCCTCCTCCTCTCTCCTCCTCCCCCCCCCCCCCCCCGCTCTTTTGGAAAGCACTCACTGCTGTCTTTGATCATCCATGTACCCATGGGGTCCATCCATTTACTCAGGCATGATTGGGCCTCTTTGGATTGGATCCAGTGTGAATGCCTTGACTGACAGGGGAAGGGAAGACTGTAAATGGAATCCATGCAGCTTGTGCCTCTTTGAACTGTTCTTTCCTTTGGGGTTTCCAGATTTGCAAATGTAAAAAAGATTTCCATGACAATTCCAAGAAAATTCTAAATATATATATACTTATGAATATTTCCACCCCAGTTTGATTCAAACGAGTACTAACTAACAGGCCTGTTTACCCTTCCGCAATTTGCGGAAATCTTCTGATTTTGAGTCCGAGTCTCCGCTTTTACGGACGATCTTCCGGCCGATATTTCGCTGAAAAAATCGAAATCTTCCTCTTGAAGATCAAAACCTTCCGCATTTTTCTGGTTATTTATCAAATCTTCCTCATAAGGGTTTTGGGGGGTAAATAGGTCTGAACTAATGCAAATTGCTTTAAGAAAAGGAATCAGACACTATCAAAGAGAAGTGGAATGGCCAGTCAGCCAGTCAGATGCTTTTGTATAAGCTGCCTTGGTGTGAATGGCTGGATTTGAAAGATCCACCCAGAAAGGAGTCCTCATCATGACTTGTATTGTGTAATGTGTATTGTGTAGTGGTGCCACTGTGATGTAATCATGGAATGGGCCTTTCCCTTCACCATGTCATTCCTCCATGTCACCGCAGTAAATGTTCTTATGGACAGGCTGCTCTATTTCTTCAGGTTTTTTTTTTCTCTCTCTCTCTCTCTCTAATTTGATCTCTTGCAGTTTCTGCGCTCATTCCATTCACTGCTCTTTGCTGGCGTAACAGACTCTGGACAAAATGCCATCCTCCATTCTTTCTTCATCGCACTTGTCTTTTCATTCCTCCCATCTTGTTATCTCTCTTTCAGAGAAGACAGGGGACGACAAGCCCAAAAAACCCAGGAAGAAGAAGGCAGAGGACAGCTCGGATGAGGAGAAGCCCAAGAAGAAAGCCAGGAAGACCAAGGCTGACTTGTCGGATGATGGGCTGTCTGACGACGAGTTTGTTCCCAAGAAGAAGAAGGCTGCACCAAAGGTGAGTTGTGGCAGTTGGTGTGTGTGTGTGTGTGCATTGCTCTTGTCTCCTGCAAGAAAGCCGTGCCTAGAATAAGCTGTGTTCATGAGTGGGTGGATAAGTTTGCAAGTCATGGATCTGTGTACATTTAAATTGCTTGCAGAGTAGGATGTGTGTGCATAATTAATTCATGTGGGAATGGTGAATTTTTTTTGTGGGTGGGTGGGGTGATGCTAGGATTTTCTCATTGGTGGTAATTTCAGAGCTTTTTAGGTTAAATATTATACTTTTGGGTGTAACAAGGAATGTAGAGGTGAGAGATTGATAATCCATATGGTCTTGTGAAACATTTTCTCCCACCTTTTATTTCCAGAAGAAGAAGACGGTTCAGAGTGACGAGGATGATGTGATGGACGTGGAGAGCTTCGACGTTGCTCCTCGTAGCAGGCCAGGAAGAGCCAAAGCTACTGTCAAGTACACCTTTGACGATGATGAAGATGACGACTTTTAGAGGGCTTTGTCTCAGACGGCAAGTGACTCCTACGCCTTGGTTGAAGCAAGACGCTACAGCAAAGGGTGGGAGAGTTTGGGAGGGGGAAAAGAACAACTTCACTGTGTTCATCCTTTTGTGGCAACATGGCGTGCAACCTGAGCAACACACCCCTCTTTTGGGGCTTGGGACTTCTGAAGCACTCAATGATGTCAGCAGCCATCACAGAGCCTTTCAGCAGTTTTCCATGGGATAAACATTTGCACCTGATTTTATTGAAAAACCGTACTCGTCATTCTGGTTGACTGTTGGCAACTTGAAGAAATGTGTGCAGACCAAAGGGGGATGTGTGGAAAAGCTTTTTTTTTCTTTCTTGTATTGAAAGCAAGTGGGAAAGAAGGAGAGATTATCTTGATGACAGTATAAGACCAGTGTATTAGTTTCCTTCACCATGTACCATAGTCATTCAGTCATATGTATAGCATTATTCTCTCTCTCTCACTCTCTCTCTCTCTCACACTCTCTCTCTCTCTCTCTCTCTCTCTCTCTCACTCTCTCTCTCTCTCTCTCTCTCTCTCTCTCTCTCTCTCTCTCTCTCTCTCTCTCTCTCTCTCTCTCTCTCTCTCTCTCTCTCTGTCTGTGCCTTTATCTGTGTCTCCCTTATATGTACATCCAATTCAGTGAATCCTTTGACTGCCTTTGCCTTGCTGCACCGCTCCATCATACTGGGAAGAGCTTTGCCCCTGAGTGGGTGTAAACCACTATGGAGAGCTTCCCATCCAGGCCGCAGGCTGTGTGCAGACAGAGGGTACAAGATGCTTGCATCTGTGGTGTGGATGGTGGGGGTGCTTGAGACGTCTCGCTCAACAGAGACATGGACACTGTGCAGCTAACTGGATTTTTCACCACCTCAAATCGCACCCATTCTCACTACTCTTGCCTTTGCTTGATCTGAACAAGATGGTTTCAGAGCCCTGATGAAGTCTCATCCAACATTTTCTCATGGACTTTGATCACAAGTGATGTTACGGTGAGTCAGTGATGAAGGTCCCACAATTGCAGTATTCATGCCCTTCCATTGCAAGGCATTTCGTTGTGGTGGAGAGAAAGTAGTTTCCAGAGCTCTCTCAGTAGAGGAGATTTTTGACTCACATGCGAAGCAAAAGTGAGTCTATGTACTGAGCCGTGTCGTCCGTCCGTCCGTCCGTCCGTCCGTCCGGGCGGGCGTCCGTAAAAAACTTAAACGTTGGATTTTTCTCGGAGACTATTAAGTCTATCAACACTAAATGTGGCATGATGGTGTATGATGACAAGGCCTCAAAAAATATACATAGTGACTTGACCTTGCTTCAAGGTCAAGGTCACAGGAGCCATAAATGTGGTCTCAAAAACAGTCATTTTTCACATTTTCCCAATTTTCTCCCACGTTATTGAGAATGGCGACCTCAGCTACAAGTGGTATATAGGTCAAAGCAAGCCCTATCTTTTGATACCAGTTTGGTTGACCTTGCTTCAAGGTCAAGGTCACAGGAGCTCTTCAAAGTTGGATTGTATACATATTTTGAAGTGACCTTGACCCTGAACTATGGAAGATAACTGTTTCAAACTTAATAATTATGTGGGGCACATGTTATACTTTCATCATGAGACACATTTGTTCACATATCATCAAGGTCAAGGTCACTTTGACCCTTATGAAATGTGACCAAAATGGGGTAGTGAACCACTAAAAGTGACTATATCTCATGGTAGAAAGTGCCAATAAGCACCATTGTGCTTCCTATGCCTTGAATTAACAGCTTTGTGTTGCATGACCTTGGATGACCTTGACCTTGGGTCAAGGTCACATGTATTTTGGTAGGAAAAATGTGTAAAGCATTTCTTTGTGTATGATGTCATTGGTAGGTTTAGTTGGTTGACCTTGACCTTGAAGGTCACCTGAAGGTCAAGGTCATATAAAGGTCAAGGTCAAGCATGTGAGTCGTGTGGGCATTGCCCTTCTTGTTCATGGGTAAATGGTGCTAGATTTCATGACTGTAGATGGAAGTAAGAGACCACCATTCCAGTTTGCATGGGAAACTTCTTTTTTTTTCTGACTGGATTCATGTTGCTTTCCAAGACACAGTGGCCTGTGGTTACTGTACTGAAATTCATATCTCTCTTTCTCTCTCTCTCTCTCTCTCTCTTTGTGTGTGTCTGTCTGTCACTCTGTCACTTTCTCTCTCTCTCTCTGAGTTGTGCGGTAGTCCTTTGTTTGCAGTTGTCATTCTCTCTGAAGCAGAGTGTGGAGTTTTATCCATGTGTCCTGCCTCTGCAAAATGAGGGTTTGTGTGGCTGTCACAAAGCACCTTACATGACCATGTATGTACATATCTAAATGTCTGAGGAGTAAGAGAAGGAAGGACCTCACGAACATATATCACATTTTTATCTTGTTCATTTTCATCAAGGGGGCAAGGATTTAATTTCCCATGTAAATTATGATGGTTTGATTTTATGTATTAAATAATGTTTTAATAGATTTTTAACTGTTGTCATAGAAATAGTCATCAAAGTTGCTGATGTACAGGTAACTGTTTTTTTCTTTCTTTAGAGATGTTGTTTAAAATGAAGCAGAGACATGTCTTCAAAAGTTTCTTGATCTGATTCTGTGTATCAAATATTAAACCATGTATTGCCTGAAGGAGTTTTCATATGCTGTATTGAAAGATGCCTTTCTATATGTTGTTTGATTTCATTATCTTGGGGGGTGGGGGAATATCTAGAGATCCTACTGATTAAAAATATGATGTAAGTCCACCGAGCCCTGGAGCCAGTCAGGGCTCCAGAATGGATATGTGACATGGGAAAGGATGCAAAGGTATAGCATACCATTTGCTAACTCTCTGTCCACTGCACCTCTCACTAGCTAGAGAGGCCAAGATTCATTCGTCTGGAACTAACCCCAAAAAAGGTTTAATCGTGTGTGTTGTGGAGTTCACGTCGTCTGGTTTTCAATGCATCGCCCTTTTTAAGGACGGAATGCACTCCAAGTGATCCACTGCTGCTTGGGTTGGAAGAAGGTTTGCACTGCAGGTGTGGGGACAGTAGATGGAGTAGGGGAGGGAGGGATATGGGTCCCTGGGTCACATGGTGGTGGTCATGAGCAGCTGAACACTTACTTACTTTGTACATATGTAGCACTGACTGTCTGTCCTCTCCTTTCACCTTTCACCTTGCTCTTTGTCCTTGACATGCTGAACTCTGGTCAGAATGACGTGCGTACATGAAAATAAACACTCATGTTCTGTCTTGCTGTCTTGTTGCTTGATTTTGGCTTGGACACACAACACAACGCCACCGTCAACAACAAAGTCATTTGGTTTGAAATAAAATAATTTATTCATGAATTGTATTGTCAATCAGTTATAGATTACACAAGTTGGTTGCTTTAAATGACTGATGGTCCATAATTCAGTACTTCACCTTCTGGTAAATATCAAAGCTTATGCTTTGTATGAAGTGTGAAAAGAACAATTTGCATATTTGTTGTGCAGATTACACAATAATGAACAAAATCTGATGACAATGGAGAGCGAATGCCTTTATAGGCAACTAAACTGATAAACGTAATGTCTAATAACATGAACCAGATTTGCATTTAATCCATTGCAGTTGTGATTTTAGTACAGGGAGGGCATACATGTATAAATATATGTAGCCATCAAAAAGCTTTCTTTAGGGTAAATGTTACTGCCGATGTGGCATGCCAGAGATGAAATAACTTCAGTGATATTTTGTTGTGTGTACTAGAACATGTTGCATGATAACACAGAAGTGTCAATTGACATGCTTATCATGTGTCGGTTGCCAGTGTCAGAAGAGAGGGACGTTACTTCATCGGTGTGGAACAGCCAGTGGCGATGTGCCAAGGCTGGTTGTCATGTCAGTCCCGAGTTGACGGGTTCCTCACCCACTGCGTGGCAAGTGACGGCAGTCGCACCCAGAGATCGTTCCCCTGATGCCTGCACTCTGCCCATGTGTCTGACCACTGAGCACGTCACTGCCTGCATGTGAGGAAACCACCAGGAAGCAGTTAGGTCTGGTTCCTATGGTAACCACTCTGCCTATGTGTCTGACCACTGAGCACGTCACTGCCTGCATGTGAGGAAACCATCAGGAAGCAGTTAGGTCTGGTTCCTATGGTAACCACTCTGCCTATGTGTCTGACCACTGAGCACGTCACTGCCTGCATGTGAGGAAACCACCAGGAAGCAGTTAGGTCTGGTTCCTATGGTAACCACTCTATTCCACAACAGAGATTGAAGTGCTTTATTTGGTTCTTGTGTGATCTGTGTACAGATCTTTCATGAAGAAAATCACAACTGCATGGATAGACATGTACATGTAAAACGTTTATGATGTCTGTTCTCTTGGACGATATTGTAGGTAGCACGAATGATGAATTAAGGACTTATCATGCACATTTTGAACTTGCACATGCACATTAAAATTTGCACAGGCACAATTGTGTTAATGTACTATGATAACTTAAACTAACATACACATATTCATCCATGCCATTACTGAGTTGCTTCTAGCACTGTATGTGCCATAGCAAAGAAGCAAGTCTTAGAAGAGAAGGGGTGGGGTGGGTGGGTGGGGGTCTTTCATTTTACAATCATTTTCTTCTCTTCTGATGAATCCTCATCAAATCAGAGCAACCTCTGATGGACGCTGTTCCATTAACCTTGCAATGTACATCTAGTCATCCACATGATCATTACAGGGTCTTACAATAGTCATTGTCAGGCAAGACATAACAGTTGTCTTGCAAACCCAGCCTCTGAATCCGAACTATTTGCATCCATTTGGATGACAAAAGCCCACATACCTAGAACAACCAACATTCTTAACCCCACTTTCCTACTTAAAACATGTCACTCACAGACATGGCAAGGCTCTTAAAAGGAGGTGTACTTCCATCCCATTGGATATGGGATCATAGACAATCTGCATTTCAGAAACATTCCTCGCGAACAAAGCAATGTACATGTGTTCCATCAGTAACAACAAACAGAACATTAAGGAAATTCCAGTGCTGCTTGCTCACTCTCAACGTTTGTGTAAATGTGGGCATTTCCAATTGAACAGGTGTCCATCTATTACACATACTAGAATAAAACAGATGTTTAAGCTCAGCTGGTCTCTTAAAGCTACATGTAAATAACAGTTTGTGTGTGCATCTGTGTTTGTGTGTGCGCACGCGTGAGCATGTGTGTAAGAGAGAGAGAGAGGGGTTAAGGTTGTTTCTATGAAGGAAAAAACAGAATTATGGAAAGGCTTGTAGCTGTCTGCTAGAAGCAAGGAAAAACAATGGGAGAGGAGCCCAGACCATCAGTAGGATGTGTCAAGCATTCAGGAGCAGACCAGGCACTTTCCATGGCGGGTGTCACCGTCTGAGGTTCAAACATGACAGGCGGTCATTTTTAGGATTCATGTCCTTTTGGTAAAACCATCCACCCCTCATGTCAACCCTGGTCGCATATCCAGGCCCTAGCTCTTACAAGCGAAGGGGTTTTACGTTTGACTGCAGGCACGGACTGATATCTCACTTTTGACATGTCAATAAGCACCAGTAGTTAGTATTAGGCATTGTATTCAGTAATAGAGTAAACGCGTTGGTCAACACTTGCTGCAGATCGTGACACCTAGCGGCTCATTGTAAGCAGGGTCGTCGCCTCCTTCAAGAACACCCGTAGGGCCTCCACAGAAGAAAAGCGAAATAGGAGAAAGAACGAGGCAGCTGCGACCGACCAGACCTTCCCCCGTGGCAAATGCGACCGGACCTGTCGATCCCGCATCAGACTCAAGTCATGAGCGGGCCTGCAAAGGACGTGGACCATGACCTTCCAGATCTTCGTTAAATGTAGCAAAGGCATGATGATGATGAGAGTAAACGTCCACAATCTGTGGATGTTTCAGTCTTGAATGCTGCAGCCACTAAGAAATTAAATCTCAATTCATGCACAGACTCGTAACACTTCAATGCTGCCCTCCATAATAAGAGCACTCTCGAAACGAAAATAATAAAAATCATCATCACCACGACCACTGCAACCCTCAAAAAAGAAGAAAACTTTTTTTTAAGCATAGATGTGTGCATTGTTTTTACAACGAATTTGCACAGCGTCTTTCCAGCAAAAGAGAAATAAATTAAAAACAAACCATAAGGAGTAAGTCATGAAATTACAAGCAGGAAGTTAAGGTATTGAGAATGTGTACTGTGATCCACTAGGGGTATGAAGAAAAAAAAGGGTAAGTGGGTGTGAGAACAGTAAGAGGAACTGAATCAACTTTGCTCCATGAATGCAGTGGGAGCTGTAGCCGCAATGTTCTACATGACATCTCAGATTTTTAAAAATAATTCACAACATTTTCCCATTGACATCCTGCATGTTTATAGCATTAGTCAGCAATTTTTTCCAAATGACAAGTGCGTCCACGAAGTGGCATTTTAACCTTTGAACAGCTTTAGATACTGAACATTCAGGTATTCAGGTATCAGGTCATTAGGGTGGTGGGGAGTGGGGGGGGGGGGGGACTGTTACGAGAAACAGGTACATTGAAGTACTCTTTCATGTCGGAATGTGAAATGAAGATGTTTTTAGACAACGATGACAAAGGAAAGGTTTTGCTCATCATATAGGCCTACCCAAAATTGCGACCCCAAAATAATCAAAATCAACTTTGATACACCGAGGAATGAGACTGTAATCTACTGCAAGAATTTAGAATCTTATATGCGATATTTATGAGCGAAAACTCTGAACTTAAAGAGTAAACATTTTCCTGAGGAAAATATGCATATATTTGAAGATATGAACAACAACAAGAAAATAAGTGCAGGCAAATGTATGCAGTTGACATTGATATGCCAAACGAAAATGAGTCGTGGTACAGGGAATACTATAATGGAACATATGGGCAGAATAGGCGCAAGTACACTTGGAACAAAATTAATTCAGGGCATAATTATAGTTATATTCTAAAAGGCATTGACTTGCTAAATAGGCCGTGTAACATTTGTCGATACTCGAGTCATATGTGACATGTTGAACAGAAAACATGGAGAACGAAATTAATTATTAAAGGAGTATGCAAAGAAAATGTACTGACTTGCTACTGGTCCTGTTACATTTCTTGACACTCCAGTCGTACGAAATACAGAAAACAGAAAACATGGAGAACGAGTCTGATTACATGAATATGCACAGAAAATGTACTGACTTGCTAATTGGGTAATGTTACCTTTGTAGAGACTCGAGTCATATAAAACATGTCAAACAGAAAACATGGAAAACGAGATTAATTAAAAGAGTAGGCTAACAAATGTATTGACTTGCTAACTGGTCATGTTACATTTGTTGACACTCGATATTATGTGACATGTAGAACAGAAAACATGTAATACAATTATGTTCACACTTGAACTAACACTATCTATGCTAATGTTTTTATATGCGATGTTTCAGGTAACATAATATTGTTTTCACACTCAAAGTAATTCTTTTCACCCATACATGACACATCACTGATACAATGCAACCACAGTTCATTCAAAGTCAGCAAATACAGCCGTCAAGTTATTTGTACAAAACTGTAACAATTGTCACAGTGTTTGACACACGTTCAAAGGCAAAAACAAGCTTTAATGTTGGTGCATGCTGATGTTTTGGTGTGCAAAGTTTAGCTGTTATATAATGCACAAATACACACAACGCTTTTGTACAGAAAAGCATACTGCGATGAGCATAAGTGCTTCCGTATGCTTTGACATGCTGACCTTATCTTCTGTATGAAACAGTGCTCAGGTCAATTCACATATGAAAGGAAGCGCACCAGGAAACGTTCACATATACACCAGCACTGTAAGCACAAGTAGCACATGAACAATTTCGAGTCAAGTGAATGCAGTGGTTTTGACCAGTAACGTGTACAAGTCACAGCTTTTCCGTGCAGCAGCACAAAGTCTCACTTGAACTGCACGTACAATATTTATGTTGGGTGTATCGTTTCAGTAATAACAGGGTATATTCTATTCACACCTTGTTTTTGCGCATGAAACTTTCTCCCAAGGTCACACTAACACAATGCATGCAAAAGGTGAATTCAAAGTAGGTGAATGCATTTGTTGTGATGTGGTGATTTTATCTGGTACGCTGAATTACCTACGTACACATTAAGGCATCATAAACACAAACAAAACAAAACAAAATTGATATGCATGAAACTGTCTTGACCTATGGTGTCACAGCGCAGTAAGGATAATAATAAATCGTCACACTTGGGGAGACCGCTGTCACACAGTTATGCAGGAATTCGCCACTTCGTTGTTAGCATATATACATACGCATGATTATACTGTGACGTGCATTTTCAGTCACGCCTGATACAAGGTAAAACATGAACTTTCTTTTCACACGAGAAGCTCTCTCGAAGGGCGCCACTAATACAAAGTATGCAAAGGGCGCCACTAATACAAAGTATTCAAAGGGAGACACTGATACAAAGTATGCGAAGGGCGCCACTAATACAAATTATGCAAAGGGCGCCACTAATACAAAGTATTCAAAGGGCGACACTGATACAAAGTATTCAAAGGGCGACACTGATACAAAGTATGCAAAGGGCGACACTGATACAAAGTATGCAAAGGGCGCCACTGATACAAAGTATTCAAAGGGAGACACTGATACAAAGTATGCCAAAGGGCGACACTGATACAAAGTATTCAAAGGGCGACACTGATACAAAGTATGCAAAGGGCGCCAATGATACAAAGTATGCAAAAGGCGCCACTAATACAAAGTATGCAAAGGGCGACACTGATACAAAGTATGCAAAGGGCGACACTGATACAAAGTATGCAAAGGGCGCCACTGATACAAAGTATGCAAAGGGCGACACTGATACAAAGTATTCAAAGGGCGCTACTGATACAAAGTATGCAAAGGGCGACACTGATACAAAGTATGCAAAGGGCGACACTGATACAAAGTATGCAAAGGGAGACACTGATACAAAGTATGCAAAGGGAGACACTGATACAAAGTATGCAAAGGGCGACACTGATACAAAGTATGCAAAGGGCGCCACTGATACAAAGTATTCAAAGGGCGCCACTGATACAAAGTATGCAAAGGGCGAAACTGATACAAAGTATGCAAAGGGTTACACTGATACAAAGTATGCAAAGGGCGACACTGATACAAAGTATACAAAGGGCGACACTGATACAAAGTATGCAAAGGGCGCCACTAATACAAAGTATGCAAAGGGAGACACTGATACAAAGTATGCAAAGGGAGACACTGATACAAAGCATGCAAAGGGCGACACTGATACAAAGTATGCAAAGGGAGACACTGATACAAAGTATGCAAAGGGAGACACTGATACAAAGTATGCGAAGGGCGCGACTGATACAAAGTATGCAAAGGGAGACACTGATACAAAGTATGCAAAGGGCGCCACTGATACAAAGTATGCAAAGGGCGACACTGATACAAAGTATGCAAAAAGGCGAATTCAAAGTTGGTGCTCGCATACATATGTTTTGTGATGTGCCGATTTTATCTGTTGCGCTAAACTAGCTTACAGTATTAAAGCATCATGGTACAAACAAAACAGAGCAAAATGCAAGTGCAAGAAACGATTTTGGCGCATGTTGTCACTAGATATTAAAGATAAAAGTCAATTTTACATTTGGTGGGACTGTTTTCACATTTATGTAATTTGCGTGACT
>JAWQFJ010000168.1:218399-254118 GCA_034096865.1 Theodoxus fluviatilis | reverse complement strand
CCATGCTGCTCGAAAATCTCCTGGCAAATGACGTCACGTTATTCGACGTCAAATGATCACGTCACATATTTTGCAAATGGAGTCTGTTGTATGTTTTCATTGCAACACCAAAATGTAAAAAAAGTCACTTTCTTTTCAAACCTCGATTCTGAAAATTTGATAATATTGAATCGGACCTAACTTCCAGTCAGTGTGCTAAATCTCAAGGAAATCCGTCCAGTAGTTTTTGAGATATAAGCCGTGGAGTCGGGACAGACACACACACACACACACACACACACACACACACACACACACACACACACACACACACAGACAGACAGACAGACAGATAAAGTCTGTAGGACCTCCAGTAAACCTGGAGGGATAAAAGAGTTTTTAAGCGCAATTCAAGTCACAATGTCCCTATCTATTCCTCTTACGAATTGCGTAGGGAGACGCGGTGGGTCAATTCTTACCCCGAACACACAGGGGTATGCAAAACACACAGGGCGAAGCAGTAAGCGTATTCTTAAAGGCCTCCGCACACGAGGCAACTCCACTCGGGCAACTCGATTGCTCGCCATACATTGCTTCGTGTGCGATGTCGGTTGAAAGCAATTGGCATTCCAAGTAAGTTTCTACGCCACCAGCAACTGAGTTGCTCGAGTTTAAACCTGTTCTAGTTTTGGGGTCAGTGGCGTGCCACTCTCTGTGAATCCACCAAGAGCCTCGTTCTCGTGTACTCGCGGCTATTGCACATTTAATGGCGGACGTCTTCACTTCGCTCAGAAAACGCTGAATTTAAGGACACTAGAAACCCCATCCAAAGAAAATGCAAGCCATGAACAGCATTCATTTATCAAAACTGTATGTTGAATGCATCTATAGGTCTTGAAAGCTCGTACAATGTAAATTTCGAAATGCAGGTCACACTCAGAACCGTGTGTCCGCGGGTCGACGTGTTCGCAACGTGGCGAGAGGTGAAAAATCACAGTGGAAGCGTGTGCGAGCTGCAGTCTCCAGCATTGCCTGGCACATGGCAAGCAACCGGCCGCAAGCAACGTGGCAAGAGACTTTGGTTGCCTCGTGTGTGGAGGCCTTAACCTCTACTCCACAGGGGAGAGGTAATTGATGTTCTGAAGAGGTTGAGTAGCATTGGTGTGGTCATCCGAGGGCCAAAGTACATCTGAATACGCATATAGTTTTTGGTAGAAAAAGTTGGCATGCAGTAGCCAAAGGGATGGCAGGATGGCGTGTTACGGCCTGTCACCCTGCTGCCTATGCGGAGTCATTGATCACGAACACCACTAGAGTAACTGTGAGTAAGCGATGTCCCTAGATATTCACCTCTTACGAAAAGTTGGATTGTATACATATTTTGAAGTGACCTTGACCCTGAACTATGGAAGATAACTCTTCCAAACTTCATAACATTGTAGTACACATGTTATACTTTCATACTAGGTCAAATGTGATTATATATCATCAAGGTCAAGGTCGTTGTGACCCATTTGAAAACAGTGAAAAGTTTGAAATGGAAACCGTGGAATTGATAGCTAGTTCATATATTTTTTTTATCAGAAAACAACTGTTTATGAAATTACTTTATTGGAAGTGATAATTTTAAAAAGTCAGAGTTGAAAAAATATATTAAAATAATAATAATAAATATTTCAATATAAGCAACAGAGTCATGCACAATAGGCCTAAGAAGGAGGTGCTGATGACATTGCACATTCTAATGACATCACAAGTGAGGTCACTTCCTGTCAAACCAATTCAAGATGGAGGCTGTTGGCCTTCTTCTTATTTTTGTTTTGTGGACAGGTTCTTTCCCAACATGAAAACAGAGTTGATTTAGAACAAAGTATCTGCTAAGCTTATTTTGTGTAAAAGCATTTTTTTAAAGCATGGGAGTCGTGTGGGCTTATGCCCTTCTTGTTAATTATGCAACAATTCCACTGCCATACACAAACGAGCCCACCAATCCCAGTTACAGACGCGCAAAGGCTTCAGGGCATATAGTATTTTTGTTGTGAGCATCCAGTGGTGAAGGGAGGCAAACCCGCCCAGGGCCAGGGGAGGCAAACTCTCAAACGCGGTGGGGG
Organism: Theodoxus fluviatilis; assembly: GCA_034096865.1. Classification (NCBI taxonomy): domain Eukaryota; kingdom Metazoa; phylum Mollusca; class Gastropoda; order Cycloneritida; family Neritidae; genus Theodoxus; species Theodoxus fluviatilis. The sequence continues at coordinate 252,028 of JAWQFJ010000168.1, read as the reverse complement.
GGGGGGGGGGGGGGGGGGGGGGGCGGCAGGGGACTAGGCTACCAAGTCTTAAGGGAAGCAACTCCTTGTAGCGGCGCCGGGGACAAGGCCAGACGACGCGGCGCGTAGGCTAGACGACGGGGACTAGGCGAAACTGGCGGGCGCGGCCGAACCCGGGCCCCGAGCGCCGCCGAGAATGGCCGAGTCGTGCCGAGTGGTGCCGACGCTTGCCGAGACCTACCCCTACGCATCTGCCGGGGCCTCGAGACGGGGCACGCCGATCTTAGTGCTCTGAGCGGCCAATCAAATCGCTTGCGGTTCCAATTCTCGCTGCACAGAGAGCCAATCCTAGCCCACCAATGTTCCAAGTCGGTTCCAATTTTCTCAGCAGTCAGCCAATCAGAGGCGTTGACGCTCATGTCACCTGCAGATGTACGGCCGTGCTTGCAGTGCGCTCCGACGCTAAATTACACGGGTTCTTGTGTTTTCATCGCCAAGTAGCGATGACATGGGTTGCAACGACTTGTTTGGATGGAACAGAAGAGATTTTAAGCGCTCTCGCGCTGTTTTTCAGGCGCCAACGTGCATTTCGATGTTTCTCATTCAGACCATACCAGCCGTAGCGCCTGTTCCAATTCTGCTAGCCATGAGCCAATCAGAGGCGTTTACGTTCCAATTCTGCCAGCCGTCAGCCAATCGGAGGCGTTGACGCTCACGTCACCTGCTGATGTACGGTAGCGCGTAAGCAGTGCGAGTAAACGCTAAATGAGACCGATTTTTCGGGTTTTAATCACCAAGAGGCGATGATGTGCGCCGTAGCGATTCGTTTGGATGGCATAGAAGACATTTTAAGCGCTCTCGATGTTTTAAGACGTTTCCACGCGTATTTCGATTTTGACGATCAGAGATTGAGACCGCGTACTGTAAACACGGCAATAGTCTGGCATAGTTGTGTGGTGAAAGAGAGAAAACGAGTGTCGTGGAATCAAAATTCGTGACAGTGTAATTTTTGTTAATATTCACTACATGATGTTCAGTTCCTAGCAGACGCTAACAGGGGAGACCACCGTCCTTACTCACAATACAACCGAAGTGACCTCCCTTCACCAAAATGGTCTGATACTCAGCGTCCTTTCCCGCGTGCATTCTACTTGCTATTAAAGTAAGTTTAATATTGTCACTTTCGATGTTGTATAAGTGACTATAATGAGTGTACATGATTGAAAGATGTATCTGTTCAATCCATGTATCATCCATTACTTCTTTTGTCCATATTTACTAGTTTTACTTGAATCTTAGCCTTGGTCAGGCAGTGCGCGTCCTTTCAGCACTCCTTGAAGTCCTTCATATTTAAATAAGTATAACCGTACTGCATCACACACCGAAGTGGTGTATCTGTTTGATCTATACGTTATTTTGATGATTCGTCCCTTCTCTCCTCATACTTATCAGCCTTCGTTGTTTTCTTTCAGTTGTTTCAATCATTCGTTTGAGAACTCAATAAACCTGGACCCAACTAAATACACGCCAGTGTAGTGTTAATACTGTTATGATTCATCTATTCACAAATTCACATTGATACAAGTGGCTCAAAATAAATCTTTCGCACACTGCGCAGTTCGCATAGCAGCCATAATAAAGTAAAGAGAAAAAACCACCACCACACAGAGATAAAAAGTACACAACTGAATGATGCAGCCGTCATAAGGAACGGTGACAGATCTGAAATGGAAGACGGGGGGGGGGGGGGGGGGGGGGGGGGGGGGGCTGTGAGGGAGGGCGAAATCGTTTTTCCCGTTGTGTGTGTGTCACTGTGTGCGTCTGTCTGTGTGTGTGCCCGCGCGCGTGCGCGTGCGTGCTGAGGGGATCGGGGGTGGGGATGGGGTGGGGGAAGCAGATGCAGAAGCAGAAGACTTCCAAAGTTCCATCTGTTCAAGAATAGAATAGAATTCTTCGGCTTGCTTAGGCGTCCAGGGCCTATCGCCGATTCTGATGGTTCTCTGGCTGTATTTTTATTGTTCTTATGGATACTAGCTGGTCTTTTACCAGGCCTAGTCTATAACACTTGTGAGATAAAGAAAAAGAGAGAAAAAAGGCCTAATTGCTGTGCATCATCTGCGCCAGTGGTTCCTCCAGCTTGAACATATATCCTTGTAGATGCTTGTCCACTCTGTTCTTGAACGAGTTCAGGCTCGGTGCCTCAACTACGCTATTCGGGAGGCTGTTCCACATGTTTATAACTCGCTGGGTGAAGAAATGCTGTCGTAAAGCCGTATTGCATCGGTTTTTCTTGAGCTTGTAGGCGTGACCTCTTGTGACACTATTGTCATCGCAGGAAAACAGATTCTCTCCAATCTGGTACATGCCGTGCGTATACTTGTACACTTCTATTAGGTCACCTCTAGTTCTTCTGTAGCACAGACTAGGGAGCCTCATCTTGACAAGTCGTTGTTCATATGTGAGATCCTTCAATCCCGGAATTATTTTTGTGGCCCTCCTCTGTACTCTCTCAACGAGTTTTTTGTCTCTTTCCAGATAGGGTGCCCATACTACATTTCCAAACTCTAGGTGCGGTCGTACTAGTGCTATGAACAGTAGCCTCATGGATTCACAGTCCAAGTGTTCGTATGATCGCCGGATGAGACCCAATAGTCTATTTGCTTTGTTAACCTGCGTTTCAATGTGTTGGGAGAACTTCAGCTCACTATCTATCTGCACTCCCAGGTCCCTCTCCACTCTAGTCTCTTCAAGCGTCACCCTTTCTTGACTGCCATGTTTTCTCATTTCATATTTTCTTTTAGAATTGTTTTTACCTAGGTGTAGCACCTTACATTTGTCCGCATTGAAGCGCATTTGCCACCTGTCCGCCCAGTCCACCAGAGCATCTAGATCTGTTTGCAACTTTACGCCATTTTCCTCCTTTTCTACAGATCTGTACAGTTTGGTATCGTCCGCATACATGGAGCACATACTTTCCACTGCATCGGGAAGGTCGTTAATGAACATCACAAAGAGAATCGGACCGAGTATGCTTCCCTGAGGCACCCCGCTTTTCACAGCTGACCAATCTGATAGTACACCATTAATTCTGACTCTCTGCCTCCTATCCGACAAAAAATCTCTGATCCAACTGAGAATCTTACCGCCAATTCCCAGTGCTTCCACTTTTCTCAAAAGTCGTTCATGCGGTACTGCGTCGAAGGCCTTAGCATAGTCCAAGTATATAGCATCCACTGGCAAACCATCATCAATCATCTGAGTCCATTTCTCTAGTGTAGTCAATAGGTTGGTGGTGCAGGACCGACCTGACACAAAACCGTGCTGAAAACTTGACAGTAGACTGTTTGCAACCAAATGCCTAGAAACTTCATCCCTCACCAGGGATTCTAGCTGTTTGCACACTACACTTGTCAAGCTGACTGGCCTGTAGTAGTTTGGCATATCTTTTTCCCCTTTTTTAAACAAGGGAGTAACTTGCGCTTCTTTCCAGTCTAATGGGAGTGCACCTTCACTTAAAGATTTCTGAAAGACAAGGACCAATGGTTCTGACAGCTCTTGAGCTAGTTCCTTTAGAATGCGTGATGTCAAGCTTTGGGTATACCCCTGTACACAAAGTCGTGTGTGACTTACTTCAAAAGTTATAGCGGCACTACAGACATCCTGTTATTTGCTGCACATTGCCATCAGAGTGCACTTTGCTGGACCCACATCCAGAACCCAACAATGAGGCGCACGCGGCGAAATGCGTGTGGTGTGTGCGTATGTGTGTGCGTATGCGTGTGTGTGTGTGTGTGCGTGTGTGTAAAATTATACGTGTGTGTATGCGTGTTTGCACTTTGCTGGACCCACATCCAGAACCCAACTATAATGAGGCGCACGCGGCGAAATGCGTGCGGTGTGGTCGTTTGTGTGTGTGTATGAGTGTGTGTGTATATATATGTGTGTGTGTGTGCGCGCGCGCATGCGCGTTCTGAGCTGAATTAGTTACGGTGTAGCTTATGGTTTTTGTGCAAAATTATGCGTAGTGGACGTGGAAATCGTGTGAGTTAATGTAGTTGTTTATCTCGTGCAAGGTTAGTCGGTCGTGCACGGTGTGAACGAGATTTGGCGTAACAAAAACTCTATAACTTGTGGTTGTCGAAGTACGCTGCCCAGTGTAGGGTGGCTGTGGTGTCGCTGAAGACTTTCCTGCCTCTCTTAGTCTTAATAAGATGTGAGTTTTTGTGGTGATTTGTTATTTTTTCTTCTTCTTCTTCCGACGTTGTATACTCGTGTTCACGCGTGTATAGTTGTTGGAGGGTACTTTGGTGGAGGAGGGTGGTGTGGTAGGAATTGAAACTCTCATTAGGCTGTTCGGGTTACCTTCCCTAGCCCACGAGGTCATCACGTGGGGGCAGTAGCTGCTTATAGCTGTCGGGGAGAGAGCGGATGGGATTGGATATCCGGCAGATTGCTGACATTGTTGCTCTGAGTTCGGCCACATTCGAAGAACGGTCACACTGTCGAAGAAAGTTCACCTTCAGAGTTCGGCCGTGTTCGAAGCAAGTTCACCAGCACTTACTACGGTTAGTGTTGAATGTGCTCTCACTTGTTGCTGGCTTGAGCGGCGAGCGTGTGGCAGCCTGTGGGGTGTAAGTTCCCTCACCAAGTCCCTCCCACCCTTGCATGAACGGACCCACGGCTGAACCTGTGCGTGTGGTCATACTACCGCACTGTGACTGTCGCCCGCTACTGTGGGTTCGTTGGCCATGCCGTGAGGGGAGTGGAAACTGAGTTTTCGCTCACTCCGCCTTTATCTGTGCAAGTTTACTGCAGTTTTGTAGTCACTTGCATTGCTGTTTGCTATCGTTTATTTTCTTCGCCCAAAGCCAGCTCTGTGTACTATCACAGAGTGCACACTGGCTGTTGTAGGTTTTTGATTGTCTTATTTAGGTACTTGCACTAACGTCACAAACGAGGCTGACGAAACCGGGCCAATTATACGCTCAGCTTTTTTCGCGCCGTTTTAGGGGCACCTTACTTCGAAGCGTGGATCTCTGTGTTTATCATCGATAACCCACTCATATTAGGTACCACTGGAAAGCTCTTTAAATTTTCTACGTGAATATAATGTTTTCTTAAACCCTACATCCATTCTCAGTTAATTCTAGCAGTGCAAAGTAGGACCTATTGTGTTTGGCTTGTTAATTTTTTTCCGAGACAGACAACGTGCGTTTTGACGAAGGCTATATTTTATAAATATATTTATGTACATCCTCTGAAAAAATCGTGATTCTATTTTGTGGTACACACAAGTTACAGCTGCCCCAACTTTACCTTTTTTTACATTCATTCTCCGTTAATCCTAGCAGTGCAAAGTAGGACCTATTGTGTTTGGCTTATTAATTTTCTTCCGAGACAGACAACGTGCGTTTTGACGAATGGTATATTTTATAAATGGTCAAAAGTACGGAGGTGAGCAGAGAGCTGTTACATGAGTTCCTAAAAGTAAACTTTATGCAAACTTAACAGTTTTGCATGAATATGGTAGGATTTGTCATGAGAATCAACTACACAACACATAAATTTAAGATGATGCTTTGTTTGGTTGCATTTTTGAAAACAGATTTTGAGTCTGTTCACAACATTACACCATCACACATTTCAAACACACACTGTATAGACTTTAAAAAGTGGAAATCTTTATTATTACATCTTGAGAACTCACCACATGAGTCAAAACTGTCATACACATTACAAATTTGAACTGAAAACTAGTAAACAAAGACTATAGAAAAGATAATAACGAGTCTGTTCACAACATAACGCCACAACACAATTCCTCATTGAAAGTCATGCTTTAAGCATTAAATATGTCAATTTTAGTATTAAACAGTTTTTAGATGTATTCTAAATGTAACAAACACATATTTAAAGAAAAGCAATTGCATTGGGAATGTATATATCATTAGATACATACTTCAGTCTTTTGACCATTTTAAATGGTTACATTTTTTCCATTTAAGCACATCTGTTGGACCATTATGTACTTATTCTCACAGTCCAAGTTTAGCTATGGACATCAGAAAACTTAAAAGTGAAATCAGAAAATAAAAATAATTGAATATACTCTTTGTAAACCCCAAAAATTGAATTCTGATCAATGTCTGTTCACAACATTACACCGTGACAAACTTTTTTTATATATTTAAGTGACAAATTGTACATTCTGAATCAGGAACAATGTTTCAGAAGGTGCATAAGGAAGACAGCTACATTTTGCACTCCTTCCCATGCACACCATGCTCTTATTACGTGCAGTAAAAAAAAGAGTGCGTGTTTGTTCATAACATAACACCATTCTGTTCACAACATAACACAAAACCAATTTTTAAAAGTGTGATGAAACAGTTCCTGATCACCAAAACATTCAATTTAACAAAACTGAATATTCTGTCAACATTGATGTATTCATTAAAACTTAAAATAGCCATTGAATATTTGTTGCTCTTGTAATGTACTTTAATGGTGTAATGTTATGAACTGGATGGTGTATTGTTATGAACTACATGAAAGATCTAGAAAAACAAAATTTTGGTTTGATTCTTGTACAAGAATGTTTATAGTAATAATACATGTAGAATGAAATGGTGGTTTGGTTTAATTATTGTTTGGCCTTCTGTATATAGCTAGATAAGTTTGTTTGCAACATTACACACACAGATGTGTGCGTAATGTTGTGAACAGAGTGTGTTTTTCTAAAAATGTGCCTAAATGGAATCTTGAGAGTGTGTCTGTGTTCAACAATGTAGAACTTAACCAGAAGGTTTTAATTCTTTATCCCCACCAAGTTTTAAAGTTGATTTTTGTGGTTTTTGGATGTTCACAACACTAACACCATTCTTAATTCCACTTGCCATGGTTTTCCTCATTAAAAGTACATGCAGAGTGTGATTTCAGTCCTGACAAAAAGACCACAGCAAAGCTGAATAATCAATAGTCCTATTTACCAACAACTTGATAACATAATAATGCACACACCATCTGATTTTAGCTGTTTTCCCTCAAAATTGAGCACTTTGGTCTGTACACAACTAATAAGGCCCGGAACTTGTTTTCATTTTTTTCATAAAATATATCAAATATCTAGATTTTTGCAACACACAATTATTTTGCAGTCACACAATTGCAGGAAAATCCACTTCATGTAAAAAAAAAGATAAAACATGTTTGATTTATTTGAAGATAAAGTTGCAAAATGTTAACGCAATTTTTGTCTCGGTCGTTAAAATGTTGTTTTATCAAGTCAAAACAAAAGTTTTCTGATTTTTTAAAAACTTAACCACGAAATACAACCATTGTAGCATGTAGTGACACTGATTGCATGGGGTAAGATAGAATCTTTGTGTGGAATTTTAACCTTTGAAGACGATGGTGCTAGTCTTACACAAATGTTGTGAACAGACTTTATACATCAAAATTATTATTTTGGATTACAAATTTTATTTCTCAGCAAGTCTGTTGAAAAGAAGGTCTCCCAAAAACAACTTTGGCAGAAAATAATTATTAGGATTTACTTTTTGTGTGTGTGAAAAAGAGCTTGAAAATGAGCCTTTTGGAATGTGTAACACTTTCTCTGTTTCCCAAAACTCAATATTCCTAACACAAATGCAAATAACTCAACAACTATCAATTTTATTGAGAAAAATATTATTTGCTAGCAACATTGTTCAATTCTGAATAAGTCACAGCAAGTTTGAAGTCAGCATGTGTTGAAGTTTGAGTTTGTGAGGCAAAGTTTCACTGATGGGTATTGAAATTGACCCTCTGCTCACCTCTGTACTTTTGACCAAATAGATTTATGTACATTCTCTGAAAAAATCGTGATTCTATTCTGTGGTACTCACAAGTTACAGCTGCCCCAACTTTACCTTTTATTTCTGCTCTGTCAGTGCCGGAAGTTCGCCTTTCGCGTCTTCCGGTAGCTGACATCGTGAAAGCGTCATTGACGCCGGGAATTTCAAATCTCAACGGCATTAAATTGATCGGCGTTGCGCGGTTCACATGCGGATCTACTCAATCAAGGTTAGTTTAATCGAGCATATTTCAAAATTGATTCGGATTCTGATTGGAATGGTGGCACCTTCATGGTGATTTAACGTTTTTGTGATACTGTTGAACTCTGAATCGACACGCCTTCGACTTGGTGACTTTGGTCTTCGTCTTGGATAGATTTACACTCGAGTCGAGTTCGACGCTTCAGCTTTAAAGTTCAACCCTTTGGCATCATCGTCTTCGTCGCTCTTCGTCTTACTTTTAGACTTGGACTTTGAGAGGACAGTTCCAGTATTCGTCATGACTTCCCCGCTGCTCTTTCCCTCGTCTAGATGAAGCTAAGACTAAAATAAATCACCTGTTTATTTTTTCTTATCGTTTTTGTGCAAGTAAACCTGTTTTCCGTTCATCTTTGGTTTCTGTAGGCCGATTTCAAGTATTTAAATCATGATTCCCAGTCCTTAAAATATAGTGATTTTCACATTTTCTCTGTTCATCCTTGAATGGGGATGACAGTCACAATGCTACATTATGAATAACTTCAGAAGTGTTAAAGATCTCTGGGACTTTGTAGAGACATTTCGATATCAGTTGCAACAACCACCCAAAAATGGGTACATTTTACAGTTTTACTTTGGTACATCCAGAAATGCTACTCAGACATCAAACAATCAAAGAGAAAATATGCCAGTTTGAGAAGGGAAAACAAGTCTTTGAAGAGAAAAAAAGTAGGTGCCAAGCCACAGGAAGAATTGAGGAGAGAGAATAAAAGTTCAGGTTTCCAGTTCAACTGCTGAAGTATAGCCTTTGTGGGTTATTGTGCAGGAGAAAGTGATTCCTTTGACATCTTCATTGGTGTGCTTGATGTGATTCGTGACTTCATAACTCGTTCACTTGAAAGAGAAAAAAAAAGCCTACTCAAAAATCATTTGTGTACTTTTATTAGTTTTAATCTAACTTTTAGTCTAACTGACTTGTTGTGACTTGTGAGACATTGCATCCCTTGAAATTCTTGGGTGTGGATCTTGTACTTTTCTGATGTTTTCCCTGAACAAAAATATACTTCAAACCTTTTCATTACCATCATGCAGTGGGCTAATACCTGAGTTTTAAGATATGTTGCAGTGTACAGTTAGTATGCATTAAAGTCTTGACAATGTAAATCAGAGGAAAGCTATTTAATATTTGCCAGAGTGTCAAGAAACCAATATGATGTGTATCTCATAGATTATAGCATTGTACTGTATATGTAATTGCTTTTGTAAAAATTGCAATGGGCAGATGGCCTTTGCAAATCAAGTTCAATGCAGTGCAGTTCCCTGTTTTGAATTCTTTCTCATATAATTCCTGACATATATATTTTAAAGAGCTTTTCAGTGGTACATCAGTTGTTTTTAAACTTTCATTATTATGGCATTTTTATTTGAACAAATGACATGTAAGGTTAAGATGATTTCGTTACTGTATTTAATATGATGTAACATTTTTCAGCACCTCAGTTATTAAGCATAAATGTAATCTAATTATGACTTGTGTAATATCAGAATTACTCAAGCATTCAATTGTAATTTTTGGGGGAGTTTTAAAATAAAAATATCTGCGGCAATGGCACATTTTTTGGCAAATTGCTTAGAATATATCAAGTAATCATATCACGTATCATGCATAAAACGATGAATTTGTAGCTTTTGTAACAGTTTTAGCATAATTAATTATAGACTGGTTATACCAGTATAGAGTGAACTACTTCTCTTGAAAATTTCAAATTAATTGCATGTATCTTAACAAAGTTACAGACATTTTACTAGGTCAACCCCCAAAATTCGGTCACAGATTTTGGACCCAGTTCCTATATAAAATACCCCCCCTTTTTTCGTCACATTTCCGCTCATAACTTTATAACTAATTAAGATAGAGAGATAATTTTTATATCACTGTGTTTGTCACTTGAATCTCTTTAATTTGAGCCTAATTTGATTTCATTACATTGGGTTTGAAAATTTAGTGCAAGTACCTATCTTATTGACTCACATGCGAAGCAAAAGTGAGTTTATGTACTGAGCCGTGTCGTCCGTCCGTCCGTCCGTCCGTCCGTCCGTAAAAAACTTAAACGTTGGATTTTTCTCGGAGACTATTAAGTCTATCAACACCAAATGTGGCATGATGGTGTATGATGACAAGGCCTCAAAAACATACATAGTGACTTGACCTTGCTTCAAGGTCAAGGTCACAGGAGCCATAAATGTGGTCTCAAAAACAGTCATTTTTCACATTTTCCCAATTTTCTCCCACGTTATTGAGAATGGCGACCTTAGCTACAAGTGGTATATAGGTCAAAGCAAGCCCTATCTTTTGATACCAGTTTGGTTGACCTTGCTTCAAGGTCAAGGTCACAGGAGCTCTTCAAAGTTGGATTGTATACATATTTTGAAGTGACCTTGACCCTGAACTATGGAAGATAACTGTTTCAAACTTAATAATTATGTGGGGCACATGTTATACTTTCATCATGAGACACATTTGGTCACATGTCATCAAGGTCAAGGTCACTTTGACCCTTATGAAATGTGACCAAAATGGGGTAGTGAACCACTAAAAGTGACTATATATCATGGTAGAAAGTGCCAATAAGCACCATTGTGCTTCCTATGTCTTGAATTAACAGCTTTGTGTTGCATGACGTTGGATGACCTTGACCTTGGGTCAAGGTCACATGTATTTTGGTAGGAAAAATGTGTAAAGCATTTCTTTGTGTATGATGTCATTGGTAGGTTTAGTTGTTTGACCTTGACCTTGAAGGTCACCTGAAGGTCAAGGTCATATAAAGGTCAAGGTCAAGCATGTGAGTCGTATGGGCTTTGCCCTTCTTGTTTCTTTTGTGGTAACGCACTGTTTTTTCGCCTTGCTATCGTTATTTTGAGCATACTCTGCTCCAATTCTACGCATTATTTGACTCACATGCGAAGCAAAAGTGAGTCTATGTACTCAGCCGTGTCATCTGTCCGTCCGGGCGTAAAAAACTTAAACGTTGGATTTTTATCGGAGACTATTACGTCTATCAACACCAAATGTGGCATGATGGTGTATGATGACAAGGCCTAAAAAAAATACATAGTGACTTGACCTTGCTTCAAGGTCAAGGTCACAGGAGCCATAAATGTGGTCTCAAAAACAGTCATTTTTCACATTTTCCATATTTTCTCCCACGTTATTGAGAATGGCGACCTTAGCTAAAAGTGGTATATAGGTCAAAGCAAGCCCTATCTATTGATACCAGTTTGGTTGACCTTGCTTCAAGGTCAAGGTCACAGGAGCTCTTCAAAGTTGGATTGTATAGATATTTTGAAGTGACCTTGACCCTGAACTGTGGCAGATAACTGTTTCAAACTTAATAACTATGTGGGGCACATGTTATACTTTCATCATGAGACACATTTGGTCACATATCATCAAGGTCAAGGTCACTTTGACCCTTATGAAATGTGACCAAAATGTGGTAGTGAACCACTAAAATTGACCATATCTCATGGTAGAAAGTGCCAATAAGCACCATTGTGCTTCCTATGTCTTGAATTAAGAGCTTTGTGTTGCATGACCTTGGATGACCTTGACCTTGGGTCAAGGTCACGTGTATTTTTGGTAGGGAAAAATGTGTAAATCATTTCTTAGTGTATGATGTCATTGCTAGGTTTAGTTGTTTGACCTTGACCTTGAAGGTCACTGAATGTCAAGGTCAAGGTCAAGCATGTGAGTCGTATGGGCTTTGCCCTTCTTGTTTTCTCTCGACTTCCTTCACGTGGTCTGTCTAGTGAGTGAGTACACTCAGTTCGTTCAATGACGACTAGCTGACCGTAGTCTATGTCTATCGCTACGTGTTTTTTAAGCTTAGTAGCGTTTGTAGCGACAAGTGCCTTTTTTGGCGGAAAGGAGGTGTGGTTGTGACAGACTGTCTCAAACAGTCGGGTACCGGTTACCCTCCGCGACTGCTACATTCTGCTGCGCTTTAAACGGAAAGAAAGAGCTTATTTATTTTTCAATCTTTCGAGTATTCGTGTGTACTGTTCGGGCGCTCCGTTAGCGAGGGACGCCTTGTTGGAGCGTGGAACTTTCCGCATGAATATTTCATGCAGTCCGTTCCTTTCCATCATTTGATTGGGGGAAGGGGGCGTGTGTCACGGGCTCGTTTCACCAAACTGCCAGTTCACGCACGCTTTGCGCACGCCTGGGCTCCTTGCGAGCCCGGGTAATTTGTGCGGTGGGAACGGGATAAGCGTGCGAGCAATTAATTTTCTTTGCAAGGGCTTAACGTGTGTTAATGCTTTGTCTCCGCCTTTTAATGTTCTGTTGCATTTTACCTGTTGTATGCTTCCCCCGTTTTGTGATATTTGACATGTTGACCTATGTTGTCTAATGTCGTTTGCTTTAACGTCCCCGTGGTTTATTAGTCTTCCCTTGCAGATTAATATTCCCCTGTTTGCTTATTTTTTTACTCACATGCGAAGCAAAAGTGAGTCTATGTACTGAGCCGTGTCGTCCGGGCGTCCGTCCGTCCGTCCGTCCGTCCGGGCGTAAAAAACGTAAACGTTGGATTTTTCTCGGAGACTATTAAGTCTATCAACACCAAATGTGGCATGATGGTGTATGATGACAAGGCCTCAAAAAACATACATAGTGACTTGACCTTGCTTCAAGGTCAAGGTCACAGGAGCCATAAATGTGGTCTCCAAAACAGTCATTTTTCACATTTTCCCAATTTTCTCCCACGTTATTGAGAATGGCGACCTTAGCTACAAGTGGTATATAGGTCAAAGCAAGCCCTATCTTTTGATACCAGTTTGGTTGACCTTGCTTCAAGGTCAAGGTCACAGGAGCTCTTCAAAGTTGGATTGTATACATTATTTGAAGTGACCTTGACCCTGAACTATGGAAGATAACTGTTTCAAACTTAATAATTATGTGGGGCACATGTTATACTTTCATCATGAGACACATTTGGTCACATGTCATCAAGGTCAAGGTCACTTTGACCCTTATGAAATGTGACCAAAATGGGGTAGTGAACCACTAAAAGTGACTATATCTCATGGTAGAAAGTGCCAATAAGCACCATTGTGCTTCCTATGTCTTGAATTAACAGCTTTGTGTTGCATGACCTTGGATGACCTTGACCTTGGGTCAAGGTCACATGTATTTTGGTAGGAAAAATGTGTAAAGCATTTCTTTGTGTATGATGTCATTGGTAGGTTTAGTTGTTTGACCTTGACCTTGAAGGTCACCTGAAGGTCAAGGTCATATAAAGGTCAAGGTCAAGCATGTGAGTCGTATGGGCTTTGCCCTTCTTGTTTCTTTTGTGGTAACGCACTGTTTTTTCGCCTTGCTATCGTTATTTTGAGCATACTCTGCTCCAATTCTACGCATTATTTGACTCACATGCGAAGCAAAAGTGAGTCTATGTACTCAGCCGTGTCATCCGTCCGTCCGGGCGTCCGTCCGGGCGTAAAAAACTTAAACGTTGGATTTTTCTCGGAGACTATTAAGTCTATCAACACCAAATGTGGCATGATGGTGTATGATGACAAGGCCTAAAAAAAAAATACATAGTGACTTGACCTTGCTTCAAGGTCAAGGTCACAGGAGCCATAAATGTGGTCTCAAAAACAGTCATTTTTCACATTTTCCATATTTTCTCCCACGTTATTGAGAATGGCGACCTTAGCTAAAAGTGGTATATAGGTCAAAGCAAGCCCTATCTATTGATACCAGTTTGGTTGACCTTGCTTCAAGGTCAAGGTCACAGGAGCTCTTCAAAGTTGGATTGTATAGATATTTTGAAGTGACCTTGACCCTGAACTGTGGCAGATAACTGTTTCAAACTTAATAACTATGTGGGGCACATGTTATACTTTCATCATGAGACACATTTGGTCACATATCATCAAGGTCAAGGTCACTTTGACCCTTATGAAATGTGACCAAAATGTGGTAGTGAACCACTAAAATTGACCATATCTCATGGTAGAAAGTGCCAATAAGCACCATTGTGCTTCCTATGTCTTGAATTAAGAGCTTTGTGTTGCATGACCTTGGATGACCTTGACCTTGGGTCAAGGTCACGTGTATTTTTGGTAGGGAAAAATGTGTAAATCATTTCTTAGTGTATGATGTCATTGCTAGGTTTAGTTGTTTGACCTTGACCTTGAAGGTCACTGAATGTCAAGGTCAAGGTCAAGCATGTGAGTCGTATGGGCTTTGCCCTTCTTGTTGTTTTTGAGCTTATCAGCGTTGCAATTTGCGGTTATCTGCTACGCTCTTCTTGCAAATTTGCCCCCGCACTGCTGCTTTCTCCTGCTAGAAAGTCTATGGTAGTGTGGCTTTCTCCTTGGCAGGGTACAAAACTTGCGGGGAGGCTCGGTGAATTAAACCAACTCGATTGGTGAGTATACTTTCACCAGCTTCCTCAATACGTTAACGCTGTCAAGTAATGGCTCATTCAGGAGGACGGACTGAAGATAAGAAGCCACTGACGCTGGCAGACATTATGACCGAACTCAATACGTCTGCTAGGGTGACAAACATCCTGGCAGCGTTTTTATTTCGGTCCGATCTGTCAGTGGAGACTTTCTTCAGGTCCTCGTCTGTGAGTCAGCGACTAAAGGAGAGTGTGGGCTGGTACATCCGTAAGTGGCACGGAAAGTGTCTCATAATGGACGAGCCCACCCTTCTGGTGTCGAGATCGGGTGAACTCATTGAGCGCCATAGTGGGACACGAAAGGCGAATGGGGAGCTGATTACAGCAACTTCCCCGGCGCCTGTGGAACCTACACAGGCGGGATTCTCAAAGAGTCACCCGATAGAAAGTCTCCAGGGGCAGGGCTTCCTGAAAGGAGTCCACCTGAAACAGGAGGACTCTGGAAGCCCGGGAAGGGGGCTTCCTGATCTCTCTGATGAAGTATCAGTGGAGTCCTTGTCTGGAGATGAGTATTTGGAGACTTCCCAGGGGAGTGAGTATCGGTTTGCCTCTAGGTCAGATGCTCTGGCGGTTGGAGGTTTGACTGGTACGGTAATCTCCTCATCGGTTGCGGGTGCTCTGGGACGGGACAGTTTGGGGAAGGGGTCGGACTTGAACACTCCGGGTCGAGCAGGAGTACTTTCATTGGCCCCGGGATCTCCCATTAGTTCACGCAGTTCCCGAGGCATCGGTGCCGATATGGTCTCGGACGTTCAGTGGTGTTGTGACCAAGTCACACAGACTCGAGCGGAGATTAGGGAGGTCTCCCAGGAGATGGCGGAAGCCACTCAACGCTTGGATCGCAAGCTGTCAGAGTGGGGGAAACGCCAATCCTCGCAGACGGAAAGAATGACCTCAGAATTGGGGCAGTTCCGTCAGATACTGCAGTCCACCCTTGCGGTATTGAATGACAGACCAAGCCGTGCTGAGGAGTCTTGGAGGCGTGTGGTGCCCAGGTCACTGTCCCCAGTTGGAAAAAATTCCAGGCACTTACTTGGGACAGGAGGTGATGAAGGGCAGGAGCAGACGGCGCTTCCCCCATGGCACGGCAGGTCTGAAACCATTCTGCGTCAGGAGCCACTTGTGACTCCGGGTCGGGCGGACGTGCAGGGTGTGTGTGTGTGTGTGTGTGTGTGTGTGCGCCTTCTCTGTGATTTGATTTCTACGGGGCTGTTGCTTTCTCGTGCATGTTGCCTTGTCACCTTGGTGGTGTATGCCGACTGATGCACGTGAATGAGGTTTTTATCCACTGAGCGCGTGAAATGTTGATATAAAGTGGCTTATTTCGGGATTAGGGGAGAAACTAAAACAAATTATAGGTACTGGCAGTCAAGTTTATTTTCTGAAAAAGAATGGAAGACAAGCAACCGACAGTAGTTCTTTCTTGAGTATATGGGGCCCTGAAAAGGGCCGTTTGGGGGTTATTCTGCAGCCGATGAGGGAAGTTCACGCCACGGGATGGAGAGGCAGCGGGTTGGCAGGGGCGTGCAGCGTTGCTCTGGGTTTCTTCGCGGCGAGCTTTCGAAGTTGTAGCTTCTTCATCAGGCCAAAGTAACAAGGCTGGCTGTGGAAAAGAAATATATAGTGCGATAAGGGCAGGTGAATCACGAGAATATTTGATAATAAATTCCCCCTCCGCCGCCCCCTCCCCCCTAAAAAACCACAAAGAGAAAAAATAATAGATATTGATTTAAAACTTTGTTTGTAGTCTACTTACACATAGGGCTGGCTTGTGATCCTCAAATTTAAGTCTGTGTACTCTACTTTTGTAATTAGAGGGATGTGTGATTGACAGGTATATGTGCAGCCAGAGTGCGAGGCAGTATATATAGCATGTGCATCTCATTAATTTGTCTAGGCCAATGTATCAAAAAGCATTTAAATATTAATTTGAATCTACGTATTAATTTCACTCTACGTTTTATCTCATTAATTTAATATTGTGGATCTATTTGTTGAGTGGCAGGCCGTGTGTACGTGCGGGCGTATTTGTGAATGTGTTTGCTAAGTGCCTGTCACGTGTGTATCCTACAGAGGAACAGCCGCTCATCCCCGAGGGCTGGAAGAGAACCCTCCCAAAGGTGGACCACTACTGGATCTCCAAGGCGTTATTTAAGCAGGGGCCGGACGGCAAGGCCCAGCTTGATGACGCGAGGTTCAACAGGCTGTGGTACCACCCTCCACAAGCATCCAGGACCTCCTCCAGGCAGCCCAAGGTCAACCTCTATTTCGCCAGCAAGCTCCTGGTGTGGATGCCCAGCCGCCTGTGGAAGGTGCTCCTTGTCTGCCCCGCATGCCAGGAAGAGCTGACGGCGGCAGGCCTCTACCGGAAATCCCGGCGTGTCATGAGCACCCAGGGCTACTACAACATGGCGTCGGAGTACCTGGAGTGCCGGAGCTGCAACCGGAAGATCATCTCGTGAAGCCAGGACATCCTCAAGCAGCTCGACGTCGGCCTCCGCTTGGAGTTCCCGGTCATCCTCACCCGCAAGTACGCCTGCGACATCAGCGTCGTCGTGAATTTGCGGCAGAGGGGACTGGGCAACGGGCCTATGCAACTCCAGCGGCGGCTGACCAGGGTCATCCGCTATACTGAGGATGTCCACGCCTTCCGTTCGAGTGGCCTCAATCTCAAGGTGCCAGCTCCTGACGACGTCCCTCCGCAGCCACACCTACCCACGTACAAGTGGCTGCAGTCGGTGTATCTGCAGGATCTGCTGGAGCGCCTGGATGAAGTGAAGGCCACCATCACGTCCACCTTCGGCAGTATCCTGAAGATGGACTCCAGCAAAAAGGTACGCTTCCTTCTCAGTCGACACGCGTTTACTCTAATCTGTTCTAAATGCCTCCGTGCTCCCCATCCATGCCACCGGTAGAGAATCTTTGTGTTGTGTGCGTCCATGCCATGCACGGAATTTACCCCTCTCGTTCCAGATCGTCAGGAAGCTTGCTGGCCACGCTGCCGACTCGGCCGCCTGGCAGACCAGCGTGGGAAACGAGTATGGCGAAATCCTGAACAGCGTCACCACGTCACACGAGGGCGCCGGCCTGGAGCGCCTCATTGACGGCCTGGTGCAGCGCTACTACAACGCCGGCGTGGAGCCTCCCAAGGTGCTGTACTTGGACAAGGACTGCTGCAGCAACAACGCCGTGCGACGGGCCTTCCAGGAAGCCTGGCCCCACCAGCTTTTTCGCCTGGACATCTGGCACTTCATGCGCCGCCTGGCAGCGGGTGTGACCACTGACGCACACCCGCTCTACAAGCACTTCATGGCCTGCCTGTCTCGCGCCATCTATGGCTTCGACGAGCAGGTACGAGGCCAAGGAGGAGGAGCTGAAGTGCCAGGGTGTCCGGGAGCCCACTCGCTTGCTGGTGGAGAGCAGCATCACCCCCCACGAGCTCGCTCGCCACTGCCATCGTGCCACTCGCGGAGTGGACGAGATGAGAGCCAACCTGGAGCAGGTGATTGATGTCTATTCGCAGCCACAGGCGGTCAACACCTTGGGCGTTCGCCTGCTGGATGTTGAGAGGATGAAGAGGATCTGGAGAGAGCAGGAAAAACATCTGACCTGCATCCATGACCCTCCTGGTCTTCCCCTCTACACCCAGACGGGCACGCAGGTGAAGGGCGGAAAGCTCTTGAAGACTTACAGATGCGCCAGGGGTTCCACGTCGCTGGAGTCCTTCCACCTGCACCTCAAGCGCTTCATACCTGGTGAGTTGCGCCCGCCTGTTTGTGCCTGCCTGTTTGTGCCCGCCTGTTTGTTGTGCCCGCCTGTTTGTTGCGCCCGCCTGTTTGTGCCCCGCCTGTTTGTTGTGCCCGCCTGTTGTGTCGGGAACTGTCATCCTATTTTCTCTTCTCAGGGGAAAGTGCAAGCGACTGCCACTTCGCAGCCTACTTGCTGGAAGGACTGTCGCGCTGGAACCAGGACCGCACTGCTGCCATTCACCAGCACGGCCAGCCCAAGTCGTACTGCTTGAGAATGAAGTATTTCGCGAACGAGGGATTGAGTTTCATAGGAAAACAACTGGCCTTCCCTCACCTTCAACGGCCCCTACGGTATACTGGTACGCAGTAATAACAGACTTTTCGCTCAAAGAGAGGAAGGACGACGCAGAACCGCTTTGTGTCCCTTGCAACGTTTGTGCAAAAGTCATTTCTCTTGTCTTCTCTGTTGACAGGAGAGCTCATCGGGATGGAGTACCTGTCCGCCCAAACCTCGTCCCAACTGGACATGTCCAGCGTGGACGTAGAGGCGAATGTCACCAGCGAGGACGAAGGCGTCGAGGAGGAAGAGGAGCCTCTTCCCGAAGACTCCATTCCGTTGGAGCCCGGCTCCGTCTTCGAAGACGCAACCCAGGGAGCGCTTACAGAGGTGCGTCTTCCCCGTCCTGAGCCTCCTGCCCTGGCAACTGAGCTGTCTCTGCTTGTGCTCACCAGCCCGCCCGTCCAACCCACTCCACCTGCCGCGAGCACGTCTTCCGTTAATGAACCTGGCCAAGATACTGACATCGACGAAGGCATTTCGGAGGTATGTCCCCACCTCATGTCTCCATCTAGTCATCATTCCGTTTTAATCTCGCAAGAATACTACTTGCTCTCGCCCTAATCCTCGCGTGCATTCCAAACGCGATTGATTGGAATTCTTCATTTCAGCAAACTTTCGTCCTCTTGTTTTATTTTCGATATAATAATCTTCCGTCGTCGTTGTTGCTTGCTGCTCTTGATGCTGCTGCTGCTGCTGCTGCTGCTCTTCTAGTGTTTGTTTACCATTATTATTTTCAGCAAGCGGTCTGCCAAGCTGCCATCCCGGGATACGGTCAGGTGCAGGAGCTTGCCCAGGCCATTGTGGCCTTACGAGACCACACCTACCTGACCCCCGCCGAGGTGGACAAGCTCAGCCGCTTGTACCGGTCCCTTGAGGAGCATGACAGGCGAGCGATTGTGTTTCTGCCTAAATTCCAACCCACCCTGCAGCGCAGCCGTTTCGGCCGACCAAAGACGGAAACCGCTCCTGGCGTGGAGAGCACGAGGCGGTGAGTCTAGGACAGCTACGGCGTGTCTCCGTAGACGTTTGCAGTCATTATCTTTTCATATGCTAATTTATTGTGTCCCCTCTGGCAAGCACAATGATCTCGTCACCATGTCTCTTCTTTGTCATGACACAAGTTGACGTCCATCCACCCATGACAACATTCAGACCCATCATTGGCGGTGCCCTTCTATTTCTACTCGCAGATCCTTCTTGTCCTCGTACACGGGACCGGCCCAGAAGCCGGATGTCAGCCGGGTCACTGAGGCGGTGGTGAACACGCTCTGCGACCTGTACCCACATGACCTAAGACGCCCAGGGAGGGCCACCGTATCGCGCTGGACCCGGATCCTCGGTGTCTACAAGCGGCTGAGACAACTCGTGATGGGAAACGCAGTCCTCATGGAGGAGATTCGTCTGCAACTCCCGGAGATCAACCAGAGGACGTTGACTCAATGGTAAGCAGTCCATGGTCACTTTCTGCCAAACGAGAAACCTGCCTAGTGCGGCTCTCACTCGTGCATGCGAAGCCTTGCTCCCCTTTTTTGACTCACATGCGAAGCAAAAGTGAGTCTATGTACTGAGCCGTGTCGTCCGTCCGTCCGTCCGTCCGTCCGTCCGTCCGGGCGTAAAAAACTTAAACGTTGGATTTTTCTCGGAGACTATTAAGTCTATCAATACCAAATGTGGCATGATGGTGTATGATGACAAGGCCTCAAAAAACATACATAGTGACTTGACCTTGCTTCAAGGTCAAGGTCACAGGAGCCATAAATGTGGTCTCCAAAACAGTCATTTTTCACATTTTCCCAATTTTCTCCCACGTTATTGAGAATGGCGACCTTAGCTACAAGTGGTATATAGGTCAAAGCAAGCCCTATCTTTTGATACCAGTTTGGTTGACCTTGCTTCAAGGTCAAGGTCACAGGAGCTCTTCAAAGTTGGATTGTATACATATTTTGAAGTGACCTTGACCCTGAACTATGGAAGATAACTGTTTCAAACTTAATAATTATGTGGGGCACATGTTATACTTTCATCATGAGACACATTTGGTCACATATCATCAAGGTCAAGGTCACTTTGACCCTTATGAAATGTGACCAAAATGGGGTAGTGAACCACTAAAAGTGACTATATCTCATGGTAGAAAGTGCCAATAAGCACCATTGTGCTTCCTATGTCTTGAATTAACAGCTTTGTGTTGCATGACCTTGGATGACCTTGACGTTGGGTCAAGGTCACATGTATTTTGGTAGGAAAAATGTGTAAAGCATTTCTTAGTGTATGATGTCATTGGTAGGTTTAGTTGTTTGACCTTGACCTGGAAGGTCACCTGAAGGTCAAGGTCATATAAAGGTCAAGGTCAAGCATGTGAGTCGTATGGGCTTTGCCCTTCTTGTACAATGATGAAAACTGGTTTCCCGCTTTATTGCCTAATTACACGAATTTCCGGTTTTCTTCCAGGCATAACCGCGTCCAGCAGCGCCTGGAAGACACAGTGCTGTCCCAGGGCGTGACTGAGGCCATGGTCAGCCGCGAGCTACACCGGCCAGCAGAGCCTGCCATGCAGCCCCAGCGACCGGTCCCCGCTGGAGGGGAGGAGCGCCTGCTTCACTTCCAGAAGCCCCCGTGGACAGTTGGCCAAGCACAGAAAGAGAAGAGGCGGAAGCGGACGAGACCAGTAGAGCAGTCCCTGCCCATATATGCAGGTCCGCAAAGACTGGCTCCCCGACCGCCTACTTTTCTCTACTTGCCCCCATCTGGCCTTTAAGAAAGAGGCACTCTTCTCTACCTTCCAGCGGGGGTCGTCCATCACTCCACGCCGTCCGGTCCAACTGTGGCGGGCACCAGTGTGGCTTCGGCCATTGGCTTTGCTCCCTCTGCTCCCTATGCTTTCTCTGCTCCCTCTGCCCCTTCAGCGCAAGCTGCAGTTCCCTCTGCCACCGCTGTCGTCGTCGTACCTCCCTCTGCGACTGCGCCCACCACTCAAGTCACCTCAACATCAAAGACCACGGCGTGGCGGCGCAAGAAGCAGGAGATGGGACTGATGGAGAGGAAGCAGGCGCCACGCCGCCCTTTCCGCTGCGGCCTTTGCCAGAAGGAATGGGCAGGCGGAAATCCAAAGCAATACTACGAGGCCTGGTGGTGTGGCGAAGCTTCAAGCCAGTCCTACGAGGCTTGGGTGGAGGAGAGAAAGAGGGCCAAAACTGAGCGGGGGCGGGAGTCTCCCTGAGACACCCCTTCTACCACCTGACTTCTTTTTCGTGTGGAGGGACATGTACATTTTGGTGGGCCATTTTTGTATGCCTTGCCTTGATTGACATGTACGCCCCCACCTTTCATGTAAACAATTTTTTTCTTTCTAAAATTGACATGTACATCCAGTGATTTTCCGAGTGGGGGAAGGGGAGAAATTCCCTGAGACAACTTTTTTTCGTGACGGTGGGCCCTTCTTGTCTGCCTTGCCTTGATTGACATGTCCACCCCCCCCCCACCTTTCATGTACACAATTTTTTTCTTTCGAATATTGACATGTTTATCTAGTGATTTTCCGTGGGGCGTTTTTCCCTGGTGTTTTTAAAATTATGTAATTGCCACCCTACCCCATCAATAAATATATGTCAGAGAGAAAATGTGTTTGTATTCTACTTAAAACGTACTGGTTTTTCTGTGCAGTGTCAACAAATGCATCGATTTAGTGATATTATTCTTCGGTCTTTTTTTAATATAAAAATAGGCTCTTGCTTAGGCCAAGTCGGCACTGTTGTTTTGACATAATTTTCCATTCGAGCGTTGCCGAGTCTAAATGCACAGCTACACACCTGATTCCAGAAGTTCATGGTGCTCTGGCACAGCAAAATATTCAGCTGTAAAAGTAACATTTTGTTACTTGTAGCTGTACAGTTTGAGGAAAACAAACAATAATTTTCAATGGCAAATATGGCGAAATGTAAGTGGGTAGGTTTGGAGGTGGGGGTTGATGTAGGAGAGTCCAAACACTTTTCTGTTCTGCCTGTCCCTGGATAGTTAGGAAAATAAAGAGTTCCAAACGAAAATTCCGGCTAATGAAGGAATCATGCCGTTTCTCTGCATGCTATTGGGTCATTTATCAGCCCTTTGGTTTTCTGTCGGTGTCTCAGCGTCTGTGTATGTCTGTCTGATTGCCTGTGTGCGTGTGTATTTGTGTGTGTGACTGTTATATTGACAACTTTTTTACAATAATTTGTTGTTGTAACGTTAATAATGATACTTGACGCGTGACTTGCGGTTCATGGTATGTTGTTTTTTTAATTAACATCAAGCATTGTGCGGGTTCTGCATGCTTACCAAATAAACAGTTAAAATCAAGGTTTTGCCTCACACAGCGATTCTTTTAACTCCTAGATGATATCAAGCTGCTTTTACATCCTTTTCTTTGGGCCTGCTGAGGAATTCTCTATTCGCACTTGACAACAGACATACGGCAGACGAGATGATCGGACAGTCAGGAGCATTCCATCACGATGCTAGCTTACGAATGCACCAAGTGTAGCTAGTACTACAGTGCGCCTCCACTGTCCCACAACGAAAGCCAGTGCACTCTGGCGCGTGGGAAAGCAGTACGAAGCAAGCATCGTGCCCACGACTACGTACATGCAGCTTAGGGATCGTTGAACCCTGCACCTGTCAGGACAGAAGCAAGTGACAGGCAAACGTCCCAACCCCGACCCGCTGACCAAAGCCACGTGATGTATAGACGCTCAGGCCCTACTGTGCTGACGACGAAGGCTAAAAATGGCGTGAGATTTACGTGGACGGAATGCATTGTTGTAGGTGCGACAGTGCCGACACACGTACAGCAGATTCATGAAGGGCTGGTGAAGTAAGACGATACGAGTTACTTCCCCTTACAGAGGCCCTTCTTCGAATTTTGTTTCCCGTGCAGATGTACACCTACTGTTTATCCCGAAGAACATTAACTTCAGCCCCGGCCCCAATTTGCAAGTGTGCACACGAAAATCCCTGTAGAATCTTCGTTAATATTTTGAAGTGAAATAAGAAAAATAACGGCTTCCTCCAGGAAGGTTCAGGGAAATTCCATTAATACCAAGGTTGAAGAATAAAAAAACTTGAAATCAGTAATTTTACAGATCACAAATAGTTGTATCACCTTTCATACAATAACCATGCAATCATGGTTATGCAGTTCATGGTGTTCTTCTCCGATAGTAAAATGCTGTATATTTATGAACAGTGTCTTTGAGATTCTATTTGGTGAACCTTGATGATCTTTGCTTGGCCACGAGAGGGCTAACATCAGAAAGAAGCAAAGAAAACACATCTCTGACTTTGTCATATGAGATGTGACCGACATATTGGATAAACTCTCCTGTCATCGTGCAAAAGCCAGACGGAAAGCTCCGAATATGTCTAGACCCAAGGGACCTCACCAAAGCGATACAGATACCCCCTACCCAATGCCTACTTTGGAAGACGCACTCTCCACATTTTTAAAGACCCGCGCCAAGTGCTTAGCAAGCTTGATGCACGCTCTGGATACTGGCAGATAAAGCTCGGCGACAAGTCCTCACTCCTGATCACATTTAACATGCACGCACTTTTGACGTAACCAATTCCAAACAATGCACACTGCCGTTCCTGTTAGTCAACGCCCAAGAAGAATATCAACGCTAGATGGATGAACTCTTCGGGGGAATTCCAGGAGTCACAGCTCTGTTGGATTACACCTTCGTCACAGGCAGCACCCTTACAGAACATACTCAAAATCTGGAAGAATAATTCAATACTTAGCGTTATCTCCCTTGCATCTGGGGCAACAGCTACGGACTAACGAGCACGCATCAAAGCAAACCTGCTTGATGTATCTGTCTGCATCAAACACTCCAACAATTCCACTAATGACACCAGTCATATTAATGCTATGGTCTGCATCAAACACTCCAACAATTCCACTAATGACACCAGTCATATTAATGCTATGGTCTGCATCAAACACTCCAACAATTCCACTAATGACACCAGTCATATTAATGCTATGGTCTGTATCAAACACTCCAACAATTCCACTAATGACACCAGTCATATTAATGCTATGGTCTGTATCAAACACTCCAACAATTCCACTAATGACACCAGTCATATTAATGCTATGGTCTGCATCAAACACTCCAACAATTCCACTAATGACACCAGTCATATTAATGCTATGGTCTGCATCAAACACTCCAACAATTCCACTAATGACACCAGTCATATTAATGCTATGGTCTGTATCAAACACTCCAACAATTCCACTAATGACACCAGTCATATTAATGCTATGGTCTGTATCAAACACTCCAACAATTCCACTAATGACACCAGTCATATTAATGCTATGGTCTGTATCAAACACTCCAACAATTCCACTAATGACACCAGTCATATGAATGCTATGGTCTGTATCAAACACTCCAACAATTCTATTATAATTTTTATGGACTGATATCATACTACAGACACCGTATTATGGTCTGTATCAAACACGTCGGGGCCTAGGTACTGGCAGTGGGCCGATAAAGTGCGGGAATACCGTCTTACATTATCAAATTCCCTGGTTTTCTTCGACTTGGCATTACATCTAAACGGTCAAAAAGATTATATAAAACACACTGACATGAAAGATTAACCTTTTTTCTTTCTGTGCGTGTTCTTGTCATATTCATTTTGTTTTGTTTTGAGGGCTTTCAAGACATTTTGAATTAATTTAATCTCTTTTTACTGCAGTGTTGCGCAACGGCACGCGTTTTTCGTCGACCAGCAATTTCGACTTCATCACTCGTTTTCCGAGTGGAAGAGGATGCGCACTACATCACTAACAACAACAGAGTGGATGTTCAATAGCAGAATAAAGTCTATATTTTGCGTTAGTATAAGTTTTTTATGTGTTAAATCGTTGTGTGTGTTTTTTATAGAAAGGATGTTTAAAAAATCGGTAATCTTTGAACCCATGTATCTCCCGAACCGCCTATTCGATCATAGACATTAAAAATGCACTAGAAAGCTCGTTTTTCTGTCTTTACAACCATGTATAACATTCTATGTCGTCATCCATGCGCTCGTAGCGCAGTAAATCAGAAGCGAGCTTTCTAAAATCGTCGGCTGATTCCGACTCGATGTCAACAATGGCCGCTCAGGATGAATTTCGCGCCAAAGTCGGTCGAGGTGGAACTGCTCCCGTTCAAAACATCAGAGCTTTTCTAGGTAAGCAATACACTTTTTACTTAGATTAGATTACCAGGTAATCTTTGTAGGAAGAATTTTCGGGTATATTTCAGTGTTAGAGAATATATTCTCATTAGTTCCAGACCAATGCGATGGATGCCTAACTTGCTTTATATCGTCATGACAATCTCTGCAAGATCAACCTTCAATCATCACTGAATTGTTCTGTGCCGATATTGGTACATTTCCTATGAACTGCGACCGATGTTTATGGATGTGAGAGGCAGCTGCTCTGACGAGACGCAGCTACCCACTGACAGCGTCATCACCAACTGATCAACTCAATAGTTACTATTACAGATAGCATTACTGACAACATCGCCTTTTTCATTCTTGTTTTCTCTCTTCATTGCCCAAGGTACTGAAACTTGGCAAAAGGCTCAAATTAAGATGATATCATACTATTCTACCTGGTACTTTGGCTGCACATAGCTGTCATTGATACAAGTTACAACCATAACATGCAGATGCCAACCCTCCTCCCTCTCTCTCCCTCCCCCCTACCCCCCCCCCTCTCTCTCCCTCCCTCCCTCTCCCCCCCTCCCTCTCCCCAACTCACCGTCTTACTCTCATTCTCTCTTCCCTTCCTTTCCCTTCCCCCAGCTCCCCTCCCCTCCTCTCTCTCTCTCTCTCTCTCTCTCTCTCTCTCTCTCTCTCTCTCTCTCTCTCTCTCTCTCTGTCTCTCTCTCTTACCACATTTGCATATTTTGCCTCAATGGCTGAATGTGAGAAAGACACTACTGCCTAATTCACTACCCTTGTAAAATAAAGTTCGTTCGTTCGTTCGCTCTCTCTCTCCTCTCTCTCTCTCTCTCTTACCACATTTGAATATTTTGCCTCAACGGCTGAATGTGAGAAAGACACTACTGTCATTTCTGTCGAAGGTCGTGGAGAGAATCGTCCTCAATCAACTTCTTGAACACCTGTCCTCTCACAACTTGCTACACCCACTTCAATCTGCTTACCGATCAAACCATTCCACTGAAACCGCCCTACTGAAGATAGCTAATGATCTCCTTACCTCCCTTGACAATAGCAAAGTATGTTTTCTCACCCTACTCGACCTCTCCGCAGCATTTGACACGATAGACCACTCCATTCTCCTCACTCGCCTGCAGAACACCTACGGAATCACTAACACGGCCCTTTCTTGGTTTCACTCCTACATCTCAAATAGACAGCAAACAGTATCTGTAAATAACTTGACATCAGCCACCTCTTCAGTCAGTTTTGGTGTCCCCCAAGGCTCCGTCCTCGGACCAGTCTTGTTTGTCATGTACATGCAACCCCTGTTCGACATTGTAGGTTCACATTCCATAAACCAACATGCATTTGCCGACGACAACCAGCTTTACAAAGAAGCTACCCTCGATCAAATCCAACCCACCGTTGAATCCATGCAAAACTGTGTTCTAGATGTTAAGAACTGGATGACCCTTAATAAGCTTCAACTGAATGACAGTAAAACAGAATGCATGCTAGTAAGATCAAGCAGGACAGCCACTGATGCCCTCCCTTCTTCTCTTAAGATTGGCGACTGTGATGTGGAGTTCGTTCCATCAGTTAGGAACCTTGGTGTTACCTTAGATTGTCATCTCAATATGTCGGAACACGTCAGGAACACATGCAAGATCGCCTACATGCACATCAGACAGATCAGTGCAATTCGTCATCTTCTCACACAAGAAGCTACTCAAACTCTCGTCTGTGCTTTCATTCTTTCACGCCTCGACTACTGCAATAGCCTTCTTTCCGGTTGCCCTAAGTATCTCGTGGATCGGCTCCAAAGAGTCCAGAACTCTGCTGCTCGCCTCATCTGTAAAGTTAGAAAGTCTCATCACATTACTCCTATCCTCCACTCTCTTCATTGGCTACCAGTTTCTGCTAGGATCCAATACAAAACCTCCTGCCTCTGCTTCAACTCTGTCTCTGCTGTCGCTCCTCTCTATCTGTCTCAACTCCTTCACATCTACACACCATCTAGACAACTTCGCTCTTCTTGCGACACTCGCATCTTCAAAATTCCATCCGTTAGGTCAAAAACATTTGGTCAGCGTACTTTTTCATACCAGGGTCCTACCACCTGGAACGCACTCCCCTTCTCAGTGCGTCATGCAAACACTGCAGCTTCCTTTCGGTCAAATCTGAAAACCCACTTGTTCTCTAAGTCCTATTGAAAATATTTCGTACTTGCTGAATGTTTCAGGCTCATGTTTGTATATAATGCATGTGTGTGTTTCTTCACGTGGCTGAGACTAGTGAATATAGTCTCAGCAACAGGTTGGTCACGTGATAGCCTAAATTCTTCCATAACATGCATACCACCGTTCTGAACAGCCACGCTGAATGCCATATCACATCGTGAGTGTATTCCTCCGCTTGTTGTGGTACACTCCATACTGGCAGCCATTTTTCCGTCAGTTCATTTTCTAAACATCGATTTCCCATGAATGTAAAACTTGTATGCGGTAAAATTCGAATCACAAGAGTGTAATATTGTGAACTCTACTAATTATAAGGACTTTGAATACAACAGCAATATTTATACTTCATTGAGCGAGTAAGGCAACCAATCCCGTCTGCATAATCTTCGATACACACAGAAACCCACTGAGTGCTTTTGCTGATGAGGAATCATTAATTTAATGTATGCTTAGAAGGATAAAACTTAGAAAAACTGCTTCTGAGCTATCCGATAATATCGAACTTCGGAATCGGACGGATTCCTACAGAAGAAACTTCCATTCGATTAACGTTCAACACAGGTTAAATCACTTACTGACTCCATCAGTCGACACCGAATGATCGAAGTGTGGAGCTCGTCAAACAGTGTGAAGGCAGTTAGACCACAGGTTCCGGCCAGAAAGCATTTACTTGCGAGAGTATAACCATAGATTCACGAAACCATCCCGGACCCATAGGAATCCTTTTTGCTGCGTAGGTCCAAAGATCGCGTGTATTACCAAAGACTATTCATAACTGTATAAAAACTATAATCTTTGGTATTACTATACACAATCGCACGTGCTCAGGGCAGTTTGGAGCCTTATAGACACGTTCGCGCTAAAAGTAGTTCTCAAATGATTTCCTGAAAATCTCATAGATTAGTTTTATTAGAACACCAAATTTGTGTTTATCTATCGGGATAAATAATTGGAGTGAAATAGAATCGCCTCTTTTTACTCTCAATGGTCTTCTGATCATGTTGAATTTTGATTGGTAGAATCAATGGAATGTGGAGCCGAAGTCACGTGACCAACCTGTGTCAGAGACACTATGATCTCTGTGTTCAGAATGGGGTGTGTGTGTCTTTACGTGTAGGATGCATGTTGTATTATAACGTGCGTATGTGCGTTTCATGTTCAGGCTCAAACTGTATGATGTTAATGTGTGTGTGTTTTTGTGTGTGTGTGTGCGCCTAGAGCTCCACTATGTACTTTTTTGACTGTGTGGAGGAAGTGCGCCTTATAAATAAACATATTATTACTGCCTAATTCACTACCCTTGTAAAATAAAGTTCGTTCGTTCGCTCGCTCTCTCTCCTCTCTCTCTCTCTCTCTCTCTCTCTCTCTCTCTCTCTCTCTCTCTCTCTCTCCTCTCTCTCTCCTCTCTCTCTGTCTCTGTCTCTCTCTCTCCCTCTCTCTCACCCTCTCTCTCTCTCTCTCTCTCTCTCTCTCTCTCTCTCTCTCTCCCTCTCTCTCCCTCTCTGTCTCTCTCTGTCTCTCTCTCTCTGTCTCTCCTCTCTCTGTCTCTCTCTCTCTCTCTCTCTCTCTCTCTCTCTCCCTCTCTCTCTCTCTCTCTCTCTCTGTCTCTCTCTCTCTCTCTGCCTGTCTCTCTCTCTCTCTGTCTCTCTCTCTCTGTCTGTCTCTCTCTCTCTCTCTCTCTCTCTCTCTCTCTCTCTCTCTCCTGTCCTCGCTTCCCTATCTCCCGCTGTCATCAAGGCCGCTTCTCTCCCGGTCCTGTAACCAGGCTGGGGCATATGGCTGGCATTGAGCGGTGGGGAGAGGTCAGTTTAATTAAGGGCAGCCAGATTGTGGGCACCCTCCTAAGCCTCTTTCATGCACACACACACACACACACACACACACACACACACACACACACACACACACACACACACTGTCTATATTGTTATCCACTGTCCTGTTCTACCGGAAAAAAGAATTTCCCGTTCTTTGTCTCAAAGTCGTTTATCCCCATAAATGAGGGCTGGAGTGCTTGCTAAGAGAGATCCGCTATCTTCTGCTATTATATATATATATATATATATATATATATATATATATATATATAAAACAGGGTGAAATAAAGTGTCGGAAACTCTTAAAGTTGTCGCCTTCTTAATTTCATTTCAGAGAAAGCTGCTTGGGTGCCTGCAGCCTCAACTCACTTCATCACATCTGGTGCTGCAAAGGCATGGGGTGGGGGGGGGTGGGGGGGGGGGGGGGGGGGCAAGGTATTACAATCCAGACAGACAAGAGGGGGAGTGGTGTGTGTGTGTGTGTGTGTGTGTGTGTGTGTGTGTGTGAAGTGGGAATGGAGGGGGGAAGGGGGAGAGGGGAGGGAAGGTGATGGCAAGTGTCAGGCTGCCCCCCCCTTCCCCCCCCCCCCCCCACCCCCATCTCCACCCCTCTACCCAAACTGAACTCTTCGAGATTACTGTGCCGGTGTCAGGAAGCGTGACGCGACGGAAAAAAAGTGTGTGTAAATAAAGAGTGGTCGACGATGCTTTCAGTTTATTTTACAGATAAGTGTGTCAAGAATTTGTTCCAAATTTGAAGTAATTCCTTTGTAGCAGAAAAGTTACAGCTGTTGTTGATGCCAAGACCATCAAAATGGTTCTGCAGAACATTTTGCACTTTTTGTCAACTTTTGTCAGCTTCTTGGCCTTAAGTTGATTCAACTCAAGTTCAGAAAAACTATCCAGTATCTACTTCTGTCCTGGCCATTTACAAGTGAATTAACCCTTTACAAGTGGGTTAACCCTCTTCTCTCTCTCTCTCTCTTGTAAGAAAGGCAGAAATGCCTAAAATTTCATCCTTGATAAATAAAGAATCAATCAATCAATCTCTCTCTCTCTCTCTCTCTCTCTCTCTCTCTCTCTCTCTCTCTCTCTCTCTCTCTCCTGTCCTCCCCTCTCGCTTCCCTTATTCTCCGCTGTCATCGTGTCGCGACTATAAAACGTGTGTCTAAACATAGTGTGCGTTGATACTTTCATTGGGGAATGGACAGGACAGGAGAGAGAGAGAGAGAGAGAGAGAGAGAGAGAGAGAGAGAGAGAGAGAGAGAGAGAGAGAGAGAGAGAGAGAGCGAGAGAGGTGTTACGCTCTGTATCAAACACTCCAACAATCCCACTTCTGACATCATGTTATGGTTGTGGGGTCGTGGAGTCGGGCTGGCTCATTCCCCCTACTCATGTGTTCTTCTTGTCACTGCAGGTACAGCGTACACGACACAAACCGTGTCCACCCAC
Organism: Theodoxus fluviatilis; assembly: GCA_034096865.1. Taxonomy (NCBI): domain Eukaryota; kingdom Metazoa; phylum Mollusca; class Gastropoda; order Cycloneritida; family Neritidae; genus Theodoxus; species Theodoxus fluviatilis. The sequence continues at coordinate 220,733 of JAWQFJ010000168.1, read as the reverse complement.
TTCCCTGTCCGTTTCCGCACACTGCACCCATTGGCTGCAAGCGACTGCAGGTCAAACGCCCTCTGCTCAGCTACAGAAAAGAATCTATGAATAAAATCACGTAATCGATGACGTATAGCCGGGAGGGATAGCAATTTATTCCTTGGTACGTGTGATCGAGATAGGCTCTTGCTTAGGCCAAGTCAGCACTGTCGTTTTGACATAATTTTCAATTCGAGCGTTGCCCGAGTCTAAATGCACAGCTGCAGCATAACATATTTTATCAGCTTCCAAAAGAAACGGCCAGTCTGCAGATGTTAGTTCACTCAGTTGGTCGAGAAGCGCACTCTGCGACGAAGAGAAGACATCGCGGAAGCCATCTTGGCTGGTCCTCGGTCATGACGAGTCGTTCAAGAGTGCTGGGCAGTGCAAGCCGGGGGACAGAGCGAGCAGACGAACACTCCTACGGTATTAAAGAAGCATCGATTGCTTCATTTTTAGTGGTTCCACCCTACAGATTGCAGCAAGGCAACTCTCTGCAGTGAGGTGCAGTCAATGTTGACGTTTAGTCTGTTACTACGAGTGTTCATACCCAACGATCTTTGTTTATACTTCATGTTGTGACGTCACATTGCCCCTTATGCATTTGCTGAACAGTGTATTGTTTGACTTGCGGTCGCAGTCTTCTCGGTGCAGGATACTGATTTAGACGTCAAAATCATAACAAATTTGGATGTTATTAATTGTGGTTCACAACTAATGAAATATAATCAAACTGGTTGTAATTCTGCAATTATTCTGATGGAGGTTTCGTTGCCTGCTGAATTGTCTCCAAGCGTTTAAAAAGCTGATCTGTCTCCGATACCGGTTTTAGGCGCTTCCTGACATAGGTGGGGTATAAATATAGCATTGTAGGTGTATTGGGTGTACTACTCACGTAGTACATATACTAAAATTGGAACGATACAGAGAAGATTAGCATGGCCCCTGCGCAAAGGCCACGGCAGATGCGGCGGGGTACGCCTCGGCAACACCCGGCGCCACTCGGCAACGCTCGGCCATTTTCGGCGGCGCTCGGCCCGGTTCGGCCGCGCCCGCCAGTTTCGCCTAGTCCCCGTCGTCTAGCCTAGTCCCCGTTGTCGCTTACAGGAGTTGCTTCCCTTAAGACTTGGTAGCCTAGTCCCCTCCACCGCGTATTAGAGTTGCCCCCCCTGGCCCTGGTAGCGCCCTGGAGGGTTTGCATACCATTTTTAGCCATCGTATCACTAAATCGATGCATTTGTAACTGCGCAGAAATACCAGTCAGTTCTAAGTAAAGTAGAGAAAAACCAGTACGTTTGAACATATTTATTGAGTAGCAAACAAGCATGGGGTAAGGTGGTTACATAATTTTCAAAACACGAAAAAACCGCCCCAAAGGCACACTCAAGGCACACGAAAATAAGTCAGGTGGCCGCCGCCGTGTCTCAGGCAGTTACATAATTTTCAAAACCCGAAAAAAACCGCCCCAAAGGTGTGGGGGTACACGGAGTGGACGAAATGAAAGCCAACCTGGAGCGGGTGATTGAAGTCTATTCGCAGCCACAGGCGGTCAACACCTTGGGCGTTCGCCTGCTGGATGTTGAGAGGATGAAGAGGATCTGGAGAGAGCAGGAAAAACATCTGACCTGCATCCATGACCCTCCTGGTCTTCCCCTCTACACCCAGACGGGCACGCAGGTGAAGGGCGGAAAGCTCTTGAAGAGTTACAGATGCGCCAGGGGTTCCACGTCGCTGGAGTCCTTCCACCTGCACCTCAAGCGCTTCATACCTGGTGAGTTGCGCCCGCCTGTTTGTGCCCGCCTGTTTGTGCCCCGCCTGTTTGTGCCCCGCCTGTTTGTTGTGCCCGCCTGTTTGTTGTGCCCGCCTGTTGTGTCGGGAACTGTCATCCTATTTTCTCTTCTCAGGCGAGAGTGCAAGCGACTGCCACTTCGCAGCCTACTTGCTGGAAGGACTGTCGAGGTGGAACCAGGACCGCACTGCTGCCATTCACGAGCACGGCCAGCCCAAATCGTACTGCTTGAGAATGCAGTATTTCGCGAACGAGGGATTGAGTTCCATAGGAAAACAACTGACCTTCCCTCACCTTCGACGGCCCCTACGGTATACCGGTACGCAGTAATAACAGACTTTTCGCTCAAAGAGAGGAAGGACGACGCAGAACCGCTTTGTGTCCCCTGCAACGTTTGTACAAAAGTCATTTCTCTTGTCTTCTCTGTTGACAGGAGAGCTCATCGGGATGGAGTACCTGTCCGCCCAAACCTCGTCCCGACTGGACATGTCCAGCGTGGACGTAGAGGCGAATATAACCAGCGA
>JAWQFJ010000168.1:193399-210899 GCA_034096865.1 Theodoxus fluviatilis | reverse complement strand
TTAAATTAATTCAAAATGTCTTGAAAGCCCTCAAAACACAAAAAAGTGAATATGACAAGAACACGCACAGAAAGAAAAAAGGTTAATCTTTCATGTCAGTGTGTTTTATATAAACTTTTTGACCATTTAGATGTAATGCCAAGTCGAAGAAAACCAGGGAATTTGATAATGTATCGGCCCACTGCCAGTACCTAGGCCCCGACGTGTTTGATACAGACCTAATACGGTGTCTGTAGTATGATATCAGTCCATATAGTAGAATTGTTGGAGTGTTTGATACAGACCATAGCATTAATATGACTGGTGTCATTAGTGGAATTGTGGGAGTGCTTGATACAGACCATAGCATTAATATGACTGGTATCATAAGTGGAATTGTTGGAGTGTTTGATACAGACCATAGCATTAATATGACTGGTGTCATTAGTGGAATTGTTGGAGTGTTTGATACAGACCATAGCATTCATATGACTGGTGTCATTAGTGGAATTGTTGGAGTGTTTGATACAGACCATAGCATTAATATGACTGGTGTCATTAGTGGAATTGTTGGAGTGTTTGATGCAGACCATAGCATTAATATGACTGGTGTCATTAGTGGAATTGTTGGAGTGTTTGATGCAGACCATAGCATTAATATGACTGGTGTCATTAGTGGAATTGTTGGAGTGTTTGATGCAGACCATAGCATTAATATGACTGGTGTCATTAGTGGAATTGTTGGAGTGTTTGATGCAGACCATAGCATTAATACGACTGGTGTCATTAGTGGAATTGTTGGAGTGTTTGATGCAGACCATAGCATTAATATGACTGGTGTCATTAGTGGAATTGTTGGAGTGTTTGATGCAGACCATAGCATTAATATGACTGGTGTCATTAGTGGAATTGTTGGAGTGTTTGATGCAGACCATAGCATTAATATGACTGGTGTCATTAGTGGAATTGTTGGAGTGTTTGATACAGACCATAGCATTAATATGACTGGTGTCATTAGTGGAATTGTTGGAGTGTTTGATACAGACCATAGCATTAATATGACTGGTGTCATTAGTGGAATTGTTGGAGTGTTTGATACAGACCATAGCATTAATATGACTGGTGTCATTAGTGGAATTGTTGGAGTGTTTGATACAGACCATAGCATTAATATGACTGGTGTCATTAGTGGAATTGTTGGAGTGTTTGATGCAGACCATAGCATTAATATGACTGGTGTCATTAGTGGAATTGTTGGAGTGTTTGATGCAGACCATAGCATTAATATGACTGGTGTCATTAGTGGAATTGTTGGAGTGTTTGATACAGACCATAGCATTAATATGACTGGTGTCATTAGTGGAATTGTTGGAGTGTTTGATGCAGACCATAGCATTAATATGACTGGTGTCATTAGTGGAATTGTTGGAGTGTTTGATGCAGACCATAGCATTAATATGACTGGTGTCATTAGTGGAATTGTTGGAGTGTTTGATGCAGACCATAGCATTAATATGACTGGTGTCATTAGTGGAATTGTTGGAGTGTTTGATGCAGACCATAGCATTAATATGACTGGTGTCATTAGTGGAATTGTTGGAGTGTTTGATACAGACCATAGCATTAATATGACTGGTGTCATTAGTGGAATTGTTGGAGTGTTTGATACAGACCATAGCATTAATATGACTGGTGTCATTAGTGGAATTGTTGGAGTGTTTGATGCAGACCATAGCATTAATATGACTGGTGTCATTAGTGGAATTGTTGGAGTGTTTGATGCAGACCATAGCATTAATATGACTGGTGTCATTAGTGGAATTGTTGGAGTGTTTGATACAGACCATAGCATTAATATGACTGGTGTCATTAGTGGAATTGTTGGAGTGTTTGATACAGACCATAGCATTAATATGACTGGTGTCATTAGTGGAATTGTTGGAGTGTTTGATGCAGACCATAGCATTAATATGACTGGTGTCATTAGTGGAATTGTTGGAGTGTTTGATGCAGACCATAGCATTAATATGACTGGTGTCATTAGTGGAATTGTTGGAGTGTTTGATACAGACCATAGCATTAATATGACTGGTGTCATTAGTGGAATTGTTGGAGTGTTTGATACAGACCATAGCATTAATATGACTGGTGTCATTAGTGGAATTGTTGGAGTGTTTGATACAGACCATAGCATTAATATGACTGGTGTCATTAGTGGAATTGTTGGAGTGTTTGATGCAGACCATAGCATTAATATGACTGGTGTCATTAGTGGAATTGTTGGAGTGTTTGATGCAGACCATAGCATTAATATGACTGGTGTCATTAGTGGAATTGTTGGAGTGTTTGATACAGACCATAGCATTAATATGACTGGTGTCATTAGTGGAATTGTTGGAGTGTTTGATACAGACCATAGCATTAATATGACTGGTGTCATTAGTGGAATTGTTGGAGTGTTTGATACAGACCATAGCATTAATATGACTGGTGTCATTAGTGGAATTGTTGGAGTGTTTGATGCAGACCATAGCATTAATATGACTGGTGTCATTAGTGGAATTGTTGGAGTGTTTGATGCAGACCATAGCATTAATACGACTGGTGTCATTAGTGGAATTGTTGGAGTGTTTGATGCAGACCATAGCATTCATATGACTGGTGTCATTAGTGGAATTGTTGGAGTGTTTGATACAGACCATAGCATTAATATGACTGGTGTCATTAGTGGAATTGTTGGAGTGTTTGATACAGACCATAGCATTAATATGACTGGTGTCATTAGTGGAATTGTTGGAGTGTTTGATGCAGACAGATACATCAAGCAGGTTTGGTTTGATGCGTGTTCGTTAGTCCGTAGCTGTTCCCCCAGATGCAAGGGAGATAACGCCAAGTATTGAATTATTCTTTCAGATTTTGAGTATGTTCTGTAAGGGTGCTGCCTATGACGAAGGTGTAATCCAACAGAGCTGTGACTCCTGGAATTCCCTCGAAGAGTTCATCCATCTAGCGTTGATATTCTTCTTGGGCGTTGACTAACAGGACGGCAGTGTACATTGTTTGGAATTGGTTACGTCAAAAGTGCGTGCATGTTAAATGTGATCAGGAGTGAGGACTTGTCGCCGAGCTTTATCTGCCAGTATCCAGAGCGTGCATCAAGCTTGCTAAGCACTTGGCGCGGGTCTTTAACAATTTGGAGAGTGCGTCTTCCAAAGTATAGGCTCTGGGTAGAGGGTATCTGTATCGCTTTGGTGAGGTCCCTTGGGTCTAGACATATATCGGAGCTTTCCGTCTGGCTTTTGCACGATGACAGGAGAGTTTATCCAATATGTCGGTCACCTCTCATATGAAAAAGTCAGAGATGTGTTTTCTTTGCTTCTTTCTGATGTTAGCCCACTCATGGCCAAGCAAAGATCATCAAGGTTCACCAAATAGAATCTCAAAGACACTGTTCATAAATATACAGCATTTTACTATCGGAGAAGAACGCCATAAACTACATAACCATGATTGCATGGTTTTGTATGAAAGGTGATACAACTATTTGTGATCTGTAAAATTACTGATTTCAAGTTTTTTTTATTTCTTCAGCCTTGGTATTAATGGAATTTCCCTAAACCTTCCTAGAGGAAGTCGTTATTTTTCTTATTTCACTTCAAAATATTAACGAAGACTCTACAGGGATTTTCGTGTGCACACTTGCAAATTGGGGCCGGGGCTGAAGTTAATGTTCTTCGGGATAAACAGTAGGTGTACATCTGCACGGGAAACAAAATTCGAAGAAGGGCCTCTGTAAGGGGAAGTAACTCGTATCGTCTTACTTCACCAGCCCTTCATGAGTCTTTGCTGTACGTGTGTCGGCACTGTCGCACCTACAAAAATGCATTCCGTCCACGTAAAGCTCACGCCATTTTTAGCCTTCGTCGTCAGCGCAGCATGGCCTGAGCGTCTATACATCACGTGGCCTTGATCAGCGGGTCGGGGTTGGGACGTTTGCCTGTCACTTGCTTCTGTCCTGACAGGTGCAGTGTTCAACGCACGCTGCACGATCCCTAAGCTGCATGTAGTCGTGGGCACGATGCTTGCCTCGTACTGCTTTCCCACGCGCCAGAGTGCACTGGCTTTCGTTGTGGGACAGTGGAGGCGCACTGTAGTACTAGCAACACTTGGTGCATTCGTAAGCTAGCATCGTGATGGAATGCTCCTGACTGTCCGATCATCTCGTCTGCCGTTTGTCTGTTGTCAAGTGCGAATAGAGAATTCCTCAGCAGGCCCAAAGAGAAGGGTGTAAAAGCAGCTTGACATCATCTAGGAGTATTTAAAAAATCGCTGTGTGAAGCAAAACCTTGATTTTAACTGTTTATTTGGTAAGCATGCAGAACCCGCACAATAACAGTCAACAATTCTTTATGTTAATTTTATTTACTATCAATAAGAAACAAACACACGACAAACACCAAAATCAAAGTCTTTCGGGCACACGCCCTTCTTCAGTGAACGTGACAGACAAACATGTTAATTTTATTTTAAAAAACATACCACGAACCGCAAGTTACGTGTCAAGTATCAACATAAACGTTACAACAACAAATTCTTGTAAAACTGTTGTCAATATAACATTCACACACACACACACACACACACACACACACACACACACACACACACACACTCATACACACACACACACACGCACGCACACATAAACACACACACACACACACACAAGACAACAGACAGACAGACAGACACAGACACAGAGACACACAGACACAGAAACACAGACGCTGAGACACAGACAGAAAACCAAAAGGGCTGATAAATGACCCAATAGCATGCAGAGAAACGGCATGATTTCTTCATTTGCCTGAATTTTCGTTTGAAGCTCTTCAGATCCCAAACTATCCAGGGACAGGCAGAACAGAAAAGTGTTTGGACTCCCCTACATCCACCCCCACCTCCACCCCCAAACCTACCCACTTACATTTCGCCATATTTGCCATTGAAAATTATTGTTTGTTTTCCTCAAACTGTACAACTACAAGTAACAAAATGTTACTTTTACAGCTGAATATTTCGCTGTGCCAGAGCACCATCAACTTCTGGAATCAGGTGTATTCTAACACTCTTAATTTTTCCTTGTCATCTATGCAGCGATTTAACAGTGCATAAACAAGGGTATTGCGATGAGAATTATGAAACTCTGTGTCCTGCTTGTCATGAAAAAGAGGAAGACGAACAGTATTTTCTTCTGTACTGTCCATCTTATGAAGACATCAGAATGAAGTATGTAATAATACATGTTCAAAACAACGATGTAAAAACACTTGTGCAGTTGTTCTCTGCAAAAGAGACGTATGTTATTCGAGCTGTCAGTGTTTATCTACACAACGCTTTAAAAAGAAGAGCAGAAGCTACTGATTCTGCAATGAATAATTATTTCTTTGCATGATGTATAAATATTTTGTTATTGAAGTGAAGCTTCTGTCTAAAGCATGAGTGATACGCTCAGAAGACATATGTTGGCAATGTACATGTAATGTTACCGATTGTAATGGGCCAATGGCCTACACAATAAACTGTTTTGTTGTTGTTGTTGTTATCTATGCATCTGCACTGTGGGCAAGAATACAGTGAGTGCAAGGAACGGAAGCTCATACCACTGTGATAATTATGGCCATTAGCGTACCTACCCTTGCAAGGCATGTTGCGTGTTTCACTCCTTTTAATGAGCAATTATATACTGGCAAATATTGATATTTTGCTTCCTTTCATCACAAGATAATATCGTAGTGTCATTCTTGCTTCTTGGAATTGTTTTAAATTTGTTCATATGTTTACTCTCCTACTTTGGTGGGTCGTCGACCAAAAATAATCAGTCAGTCAGTCAGTCAGTCAGTCAGTCAGTCAGTCAGTCAGTCAGTCAGTCAGTCAGTCAGTCAGCTCAGCTCAGCTCCCCTCCCCTCCCCTCCCCTCCCCTCCTCTCCCCTCCCCTCCTCTCCCCTCCCCCCCTCTCCTCCCCTCTCCTCCCCTCTCCTTTCCTCCCCTCCCCTCCCCTCTCTCCTCCTCTCTCCTCCTCTCTCCTCCTCTCTCCTCTCCTCTCCTCTCCTCCTCTCTCCTCTCCTCTCCTCTCCTCTCCTCTCCTCTCCTCTCCTCTCCTCTCCTCTCCTCTCCTCTCCTCTCCTCTCCTCTCCTCTCCTCTCCTCTCCTCTTCCCCTCTCATCCTCTTCTCTCTATCTCCTCTTCTCTCTATCTCCTCTTCTTCTCTCTATCTCCTCCTCTCCTCTCCTCTCCTCTCCTCTTCTCTCCTATCCTCTCCTCTCCTCTCCTCTTCCCCTCTCATCCTCTTCTTTCTATCTCCTCTTCTTCTCTCTATCTCCTCTCTATCTCCTATCCTCTCCCCTCCCCTCCTCTCCTCTCTCTCTCTCTCTCTCTCTCTCTCTCAAAATATATAGACTACTTTAATATAAGAAAATTTGGGTAACAAGAAACATGAATTTTTGTACTGTCTCTTTACACACCTGTAAGTGTATTTTTTAAGCCTACTAGACTGAAAGTTTAAAAAAAAGTTGTTATAGATCAAGATTTCTGGTTAAGTGCATGTGCATGCTAAAACACTCTAGAAGCATGTACCATTGTAAACAACTATCTCCAAATAGTAAGTTTCTGCACTTACAGGTGTGTAGAGAGACAGCACAAAAATTCATGTTTCTTGTTACCCAAGAGTGTGTTGTGAATTAGCACAGCTGGTTTACAGTAAAACAAAGATGATTTGAATATGGTGGACAATAAACTGCAGTAAGTAAAGATATGTTGATATTATGATAATGGATGTAACATCAATGAAGATGAAGGTGGTGCTGAGGATGATACTGATGTTCCTGCTGCTCCTTCTTTTGATGGTGACGATAATGTTGCAGTTCGTGATGTAATGATGGTGATGCTATGGTGATGGTGAAGACAAAAATAAATCTGGGTCCTTTTTCATAGGATGAATATGGTGATGCTGTGAATATTAATGATGAAAAATGTGTGACTTGTTTTGTTGGCCTTAATATCTGTGAGATAGACTGGTGATGATGGTCCCAATGATGCAGAAATGTAGTAAATATAGAGATGATGTTGAATATAACAAGAATGATGATGTTGCTGTTGGTGTTGCCTTGGTGTGATTGTGGTGAGGCTACTTAAAATGACAAATATGTGACTTGCCATGGTTAATGCCAAATGTGATTAATGATGTTTGCTTTAATGACAATGAATGGTGGTGAGGATACTTATGATAATGATGATTATTAATGTGTGACCTATCATAAAATAATCATGTTGATGAGGGATGTAACAATATTGATAATGATAGTTGTTCTGATGGTAATGCTGATATTGCTGCTGGCTGTTGCTTCTAAATGTTGGTGGTGTTTGTGTTGCACTGAAAGCTTGCTATGTTGCTGATAATGCTTATGTTGTGAGAAAAACAAATTATGTATTGCTTATTCAAGCATACAGTATTGGTCAATGTTATTCATTAATAAAGTCCTTTTGATGTGTAATAAGCTGATTAATAAATTGAAGATGAAGCGCATTCTGGTTGTCATGTCTTTTTCCATCAGCATGTTGGATTTTTTTGTGCAGTGTGATAATGCTGCCTTACATTTGCAATGATAAATATGCTGCTTAATGTACACTAATCTGCATTCTCTTTTAAATCCCGCCAAACGCATAATAGATTAGGAGTTTATGCAGTGATAAGTAATATTTATTTGAGTGTATCCATGTCATGTCAGCAAGTGAGCAATATTGTGCATACTTTCATGAGTGTGTTCATTAGCTGCATGTGTGCATGTGCAAAATTGCACGCTCTTATTTATGCATGCTTCTGTGTTTGTTACTGTGTGTGCATAGGAGTGTGTCTGAATGTGACTGTGTGCTTTCCTCTGTATGTATCTGTGTGTGTGTGTTTGTGTGTGTGTGTTTGTGTGTGTGTGTTTGTGTGTGTGTTTGTGTGTGTGTGTGTGTTTGTGTGTGTGTGTGTGTGTGTGTGTGTGTGTGTGTGTGCGTGTGCGCGCGTGTGTGTGTGTGACTACTATACTGATGATAAAAATGTTTGTCAAGGGGCCAATAGGAATATGGAGCTGACATTCGAGCAATTTTATGAAGAAAGAATTTAAAGCAAACCACTATTAAATTCCACTATACATAATATGATGATACATTGCTAGTATACACAGATTACAAGAAGTGACTGCATAATCATGCTGTAATTTGTTTTTACTCATTTTCTATGAAATATATCAATGAATCTGTAATTGTGTTGCTAAAAAATATATAAATTATATAAAGTATGTGTCATTAGAAAGATAACTGCAAGATGGCTTCAGGTTTCGTAGTAAGATGTTTTTATGTCAATACTTATTTTTAACCCTAGGTTTGTTAGTTAATTAGTTATTCAGCAAAATAACTCAAAACGATAAAAACAGATCATAATGAAAATTGGTGGAAGGTCTGGAATTCTCCCAAATAAGAATCCAATGTATTTTGGACGTAATATGGTGTCTCGTTTTGGAATTACGACCACAATGATACATTTTATTGCAAATCAGTTTCATCACGAAGTTGATGACGTCGAACTATTGAAGACATCGTTGTATGTGTTCGGCACTCAGAAATCGCTATCAGCCAATATAATGAACCAAACTTCGTAGCGTCAGGCCTGGATAGCCGAAAATCCTGCTTTACTTAAATATACATATCATGGAATAAAACGTGTGGCTTTTTTGAGGCTGGTTGCGCTCTCAGTGTTCGCTAGACTAGTGTGACAATTTGTCATGATGAACAACTGCAAACACTTTCACAGGTAGCGTTATACCGAGTAATTCTAAAGGCTGAACACGTAACAACATACGACTCGAAACATCGACCAAGTTAGCAAATCTCCATGTGTACCTTCAAAGAGTTTTGGCCAGAGCCAGAGGGCTTCATCTATTACTTCACTGATTCCATAAAATCATAAAATAAACACAACGACCCAATATCTCAGTTTCACGGTACAGCTAGAGAGCGAGTGCACAAGGGTCGCATGTATGGTGCGCACGGTACCGCTGAATTTGCATTTTGATGTAGTGGCAAACAACTTGGAAGCATACATAAGAGTTTGGGAAAACAACATGCTTCCAGGTTCGCGGATTCCGTGGCAGCCATATTTATAATATCGCGGTTAGCAGCCACCTGCGAGCTCGTAACTGACAGAAAATGTGACACTACTCGTCCTAAAACGTTTCTTTCGTAATCTACTTATTTTTCATCCAGATATGACACTCTCCAAAGCGAATAGAAGAGTACGAAAATTCTAATAAATGTGGGAAAAGAGCTAGGCCTAAGTAGAGTTGTTATCGTCTCCGTAATTGACGGAGCCGACGAAATCCCGCATGACTATTAATAGGTACCACATTTAGGAACGCAACCATATAATTACAGTCCGTGACACCTGCCCTTCAAAAAATCCGTGCAGATCGCAAAATCTCAAACACCAAAACCTCGCTCTCACGCCCCACGGCAGGTCGGCCCGACACACTGCCAGTCGCGAAACCCGCCAGCCTCCAGGTGAGACACCTCCAAAAGATCATCTCCTGTTACGTCCAGGAACAATAGAATGCAATGACAAAATCCTTTTTTTAACATATTCTCACACATTTTGCAGAGATGACACATTACCCATAGATACCAACTGACTTGGAAAGAGACTTGGTGGGAGTTGGGAGTCACAGGAAATCACACGCACACGATCATGAAGACGATCACGAGGATACTCCTGCGTGCTAATTATCGGGGACCATTTGGCGCCATTTTTGTCAAACGTTGCAATCCCAGTTCATATGGAATGTAATGATTCATCATTCTGTAAACCCGAGTCAGTAGTATTGACTCTGGCACAGTTCGCAATGAATGCGTAATAGGCTTGACCCTTGGCATTACAGCCTTGCGCCAAAAATAGTTCGTTCTGATACTATTTTTCTCTCCACTTTTTACAGATATCATTCAGATGTAAAAACTTGGTTCCATTTCAACACAAACATTTCATTGTATCGAATAAACGCTTGTTTGTTGTCTCAACAAGAGTAAGTTAAGAGTTTTGTGCAAAATAGTCTTAGAACTACTTTAACGGCGTATGTCATTGAGCACATCGGCTATCCCACAAGCCTCTCGTGTGACCTCCGCTTGCATAAATTGGCCAAAAACCTTCCATCACGTGATGTGAACTGTGCTAGAGGTACTTTTGCCGGTAGGCGAAATCTCTAGTTTACTAGAATGATGATTCATAAGGACAATGACGATGACAACGACGACGACGACAATGATTATGTTGATGATGATGAAGACGACAATGACGACGACGATGACGATGACTACGACGATGTTGCTACTGCTGCTGAGTAATACTAATGGTCTCACTACCACACGCTGAGTATGCTTCGGGCGCTTCACTTCTGACAGCTGCAGAGCTGGGTCCGTTACGCGACGGCTGACAAGCCGAGTTCGAAAGTCTGACTACTAAACAAAGCCGTAGTATGATCATCGTACTGCGATTCATCCCTTCTCGCTCGGGAAATTCTTCCTGAGAAGCGAAACAAACTTGACTCTTGTCAGGCACACACGCTTCCACAGCTTTTGCATGTGCGGGACGCGTAAGGCCGTGGTTGGCTGTCAGAGATCATCACCGCTCGTCTTGCAAGCCTTGCACCCTCGGCCTCTCCTGCGTCGCACAGACGCGAGGAAAGCAAAGATCCTGCAAGGAGTAGACCGGTGTCAATATTTGTTACTCTTCACACCTGCAGCTATGAAATGTTAACACCGGTTGACACCGGTCTGTTTCTGGCAGGATCCTTGCTTGTCTCGCGTCTGCGCAACGCGCGACAGGTTTCAGTTGCGCTCGGATAGTTTTCTTTGCAAGGAGCCCATGCCTGGCTGCTTCAGAGACTGTGCTTACAAACCGCACACTGATCAACGTACGAGGTGGCCTTGATGCGACTGACGACTACTACTCCTCGTTTGATGCAGCTTTTGATTTACATAGAATAAATCGGCCTTTCCTCTTTTTGGTGTGCGAAGAAAACTCAATAGGGCACATGCTGACACTGGGAGATCCAATTGTTCATAAAGGTCTCCTTTTTTAACTCTCTTCCATCCATCCCTTTTTAATTCGTTCCATATAGGACGACGAAAATACGCTTTGCGTTGTTAATTTAGTTTCAACTTTTCCCAGTAAATTGCTGGGCACGAAGATGAAAGTTAGGTGCATACCTATTGATGAAGACTATTTTAACTAGAAGTTTTCGTCAGGAACCTGTTCACTCGGCAAGAATATAGGAGAAATCGATCATGCAAGAGGGTTAAAGGATGGATGGATGGATAGAGGATGGATGGATAGAGGATGGATGGATGGATAGATAGAGAATGGATGGATGGATGAATGGATGGATGGATGGATTGATGGTTGGATGAATGGATGGTTGCACGGATGGATGAATGGATGAATGATATATGGTTTGTTGGATGGATGGATGGATGAATGGTTAGATAAATGGTTAGATGGATGGATAGATGGATAGATGAATGATGGATGGTTGGATGATTGGTTAGACTGATGGTTGGACGGATGGACTGATAGATGGATATATGGATAGATGATGGGTGAATGGATGAATGAATGGATGGATGAATGGATGAATGAATAGATGGATGGATGATAGATGGATGAATGGATGGATGGTTGAATGGATGGATGGATGGATGGGTGGATGGATAAATGGATGAATGGATGGTTGGACGGATGGATGGATAGATGGATGAGTGGGTGGATGTAAATGGATGGATGGTTGGGTAGATGGATGGATAGATGGATAGATGAATGGTTGGATAGATGATAGATGGATGGGTGCATGGATGGATGGATGAATGGTTGGATAGGTGGATGATGGATGGATGATGGATAGATGATGGATGGATGGATAGATGGATGGATGGATAGATGATGGATGGATAGATGATGGATGGATGGATGGATGGATGGATGGATGATGGATGGATGGATGGATGGATGGATGGATGGATGGATGGATGGATTGATGAGGCTTTACAACCTGCCAGTCTTCCTAGACCCGGCAAGGCAACAGACGGATCAAATCACTGGAGAGGAGGGAAGTGTGCGCAAGGCAATACTTCATGTCCCCAAACATTCGTCCTTTAGGAGTCAGGCAGGTGGGTGAGATAGTCGCTTCATGTCCATGACATACAGGAGGGTTTGCTATCACTGCAAGACAGATAATGCTTTGTTTTGATGACAGGAAAAGGCACTTCCGAATCATTCCATGTTAGCTCACGGAAAATGTTTCCTGTGGGTGTAGATGCCCTTAGATGGCAAGATAGCAAGCAGGAATATCTGCTCTATCTGCTCTCGAGTATACCTGTCCCTTTCCATCCCGTACGTTTTGTTCCCTATTATATTTGAAACACGTCCTCTTTTAACATGTGGTCTGTGTGGAAATTAGTCTCACATAATTACTAACATTTATGTAATCTCCTTGCACCAGTACAGATTCATTATCATTCCATCGACCTTGAGACCGCATGTCTTAAAATAGAACCGTTGCAATGTTTCACGATAGTTCAATTACATTAATATTTTCTCAGTTTATAACTACGTCAATTTGAAGCAGGAATACAGACTTAAAAATAAATATACATTGTTACTCAACAAAAGAGAGACAATTTCATTTTTAAGCACCTTTTGCTGACTATCGCCACCTGTTCTCGCTATATGCGCGCACATGAATAAAAGAAGGAAAAAACACAGTAATACAAATATTTAAAAGGGAATAAAACATTCAACTTGTGTGAAATGATTGAGACATTTGCTGCTTGCTTTGAAAGCGGGACTGCTGTTGTAAAACGTACTGCGGGAGACTGCGGGGTTAATGGCGAGCGCATGTGAGCCATGACACGACAAACGACTTCATGCGTTATCTTCCTTTTCCGACCTCTTCAGTCCTTCTCGTGGAAAAAGGGAAAAGGAAGTCAGTTTCACGGGCCATCAATCCTGCAGAAAGCTCACTGCTGATTCATTATGGCAGCTCTGCATGTCCACCGATACGCCTGGGCTGCGAGCCACGCGCCCTACCGTTCTCTAGTGTGGAAGAGCACGGATGTCAGCTGTTGTGCGGGAAAGCGTCGATTTGCAAAGAGCGCATGGAAACCTCGTCCATCTTCCGCTAATAAATCGCCTTCACGTCACGGGAGGATACAGGGGGGCTCTGGCCAGGCCGCCGCGCAGGAAGGACAATTCAACACGTGTCGGGACTCCGGACTGATCATTTAATGGGCTGACAATGCCGCCAGCTCGCCGGCAAAGTCATCACCCGTGTCCCGGATGACGCACACAGCTTCAATGACGTCATAACTCACCCCGCGCCCCTCCCACTGCAGACGCGAGCGAGGACGAGACAATGAGGTACAATTTGGCGCAATAACTATCATTCTCACTTATGCAAATTCGGTCTCGATTCGACAGGTGAACTCGTCTTGGTACACCTGCAGTGGCATTGTGCCGGCAAATCCGAGAAATGTGCGCGAGTAAGCGCGTTGATGGCATTGCCGATTTTTCCTTTTTCTGAAAAAGCTAGCGTGTCGAAGTTCAACAGAGATCAAGTAATTCTATTGTCACCCGCAGTGTCTACTGGGAAATCATTATTCTTCCGAATCGGGGTGACACACAAAGGAATGAAGCGTAATTTGAGTTCCTTTCAGTTCTGTCCCTGCTGATACTTCACAAGTGGGGTCAAGTTTTCAGAAAACGATTATTGCCTTATTCCTAGTTCAAAAGAATGCAATTCTACTTGAGATATAACGTTGCCGAGTATTTAGCAAAGAATGAGACCTGAATTAAAACAAAGATGGGCCCGCTTAAAATCAAATTAATTCAGCCATCTTTGATCACGTGTAAACTAATTTTGTAAACAAAAATAAAAGATTGGGGGGGGGGAGATGATGAGAACATCTTTCAGCTGGGTTCAATGGAGCTGTTGTAAAAAAAGAAAAAGAAAAAGAAAAAAGAAAAACAACCCCAAACAATTCAGGCCAACGTCGCATCCCCTTATGTCGTCAAAACATGTCATACAGGGTGTCTGCAGAGGCAAAATTCATGTCGAAAGTAATCTTTCCCTGTGCAGTCAGCTTTTCTCCAGGTCTTTACCAAATGAGAATATTAAGTTAACAACGAAAGGAAAGTTTATTTTACACACAAATATTGTTGCTGTAAAGCATCAGTGAGACGGCCAGAAGAACATGCTTGATGACCACGCTGTACTCGCGTTGGTCCTGTTTCCTTTGTCTTCGCATTCTTTCCTCCCCACGACTGAAAACGTTCAGCTCTATTTCAACTTCAAATAATAAGACGTTCTCTTGTCCCGGCACAAAGCAAACCGCCTTTTAGCCAGCCTCGCTGCGTGTATTAATTCATTTGTCACAAAGGATGGGAAAATGTCCTTGTGAAATGCGTTCGCACACACATGGGGTGAAATTATCTCTCTCTCCGCTTTAGGCGCTCTCATTTTGTTTTCTTTGCCAACAAATCATGGACATTTGGACTCGTGGAAACTTCCTGCCGAGCGTTTTTGGGAAGCACTTCTTCCAATGGGAGAACTGACAGCGGAAAGCTAGTCGTTATCTGCCGACCTAGAAGCAAGGAATATTGTTGCCGGAACCGGTGCTCACCCAAAACATGATCCCGTCGGCGAAAAACGATCTCAAAGTATGAAGTAATGTTTAGATTTTACGTATGCCTTTGCGAACGTTTTGAACACTAAGCTGGTGTTAATGGAAAGGAATATTATCAGAAAAGTGAAATTTTCTTTTGCTAAAGCAACTATTGATGCTCAAATCTTGTGACATGTTAATTTAGAGTGACGTGAATAGAGATCAAGTACCAATACAATATTGTGGTGAAGTGTCGGGAGAACACATAACATTTCATTGTTACATAGTTTATCGAAAGCATGGGGTTACTAATGTAGAATTTGTCTTCATCACAGTATTGGTAAGTGGCACTTAACATGATGAATGAATAATTTTAATGGACATGATGATTGGAGTATGTGAGATATACTCCAATCTTTTAAATTCGAAATATTCATACTGGTCATGTAAAGTGACATTAACAGTAGTGCATGCGCTTTCGCAATTATACCTCTATGTCATGGATAACATTTGCATATGTACGTTTGCATATGTATTTTGAGATGAAAACAACTTCAGAAGATATGATATTTTCTCAGGGGACATACAAACAAAGTTTTTAATGTTTTAAATTTCGTTTTTCAGAATTTGGAGTAACGTGGCCCTGGTGAACCATGGAAATGTAGAGCTGCTTTGTCTCCATCATCGTTTATGTTTCATTTACTTTTGAAAGGAGTGCAATTGCTATTCCAGAATTGTGGTGATCAGCTTTGGCACTCTAAGGTACCTCAAAATAACAAAACACAAAAGCAGGTCATGAAGAAACCAAATTTATCCAAAACTTGAGACTGGGCAGACAAAACTTGTATTTACTTGGGGTGACTCTGGCTGACGTACACCGGGCCGTAAGTTTTCCCGGCATGCCTCATTGTGCCGCCAGTTCCCCTCTTCCGTTGTCCATTTCATCTAGCGGCTGTCGCCAGGCTGTGGAGCGGGAGCAGCCTTGCTCTGCCTCCCGGCAAGGCGGACTTGAAGACGTGTGCCGAGCAACCACAGAGAACGCTTGCCAGCACTTCGCATCGGATCACTTGAAATGTTCATTGGAGACGCGTAGTTTTTCTCAGGCTGACAAAAAGAATCAGTCAATGTGTGCTGAGATGATGC
Organism: Theodoxus fluviatilis; assembly: GCA_034096865.1. Classification (NCBI taxonomy): domain Eukaryota; kingdom Metazoa; phylum Mollusca; class Gastropoda; order Cycloneritida; family Neritidae; genus Theodoxus; species Theodoxus fluviatilis. The sequence continues at coordinate 195,029 of JAWQFJ010000168.1, read as the reverse complement.
TCCTCAGATACACTGCTGTGTCAGTCATTCATTCAAACCCCCCCCCCCCCCACACACACACACCCGCCCACCCACTACCCCCATCCCCCAAAAGACACGAGCGCACCAAATCGAGACACAACTCAAAACAACACAACACAATACAACAGTGCAATGCGTTATCCCTCCAGGTTTACTGGAGGTCCTCACAGCTTTATCCCTCCAGGTTTACTGGAGGTCCTCACAGCTTTATCTGTCTGTGTGTATGTGTGTGTGTGTGTGTGTGTGTGTGTGTGTGTGTGTGTGTGTGTGTGTGTGTGTGTTTGTGTGTCTGTCAGTCCCGACTTAACGGCTGATATCTCAAAAACTACTGGACGGATTTCCTTGACATTTTGCACACTTATTGGAAGTTAGGTTCGATTGAATGTATCAATTTTTCAGAATCGAGGTTTGAAAAGAAAGTGACTTGTTGTACGTTTTGGTGTTGCAAAGAAGGCAAGGGACGGAACTCTGTCCCGACTCAAGGGAAGTTTTGGCATATGTGACGTGATCATTTGACGTCGAATAACGTGACGTAATTTCGAGGAGATTGGACATTGGTGAAGGAGAAAGAATGATTTTGTATCCCTCCAGGTTTACTGGAGGTCTTCACATCTTTATTGTGTTTTTTATATATATGCCAAAACCTGGAGGTTCAGCGCCAGCGGTTTTTATGTAATACACTGTATTATATAGTACAGCGTTTTATCCCTCCAGGTTTACAGGAGGTCCTCACAGCTTTATCTGTCTGTCTGTGTGTGTCTGTCCCGACTTAACGGCTGATATCTCAAAAACTACTGGACAGATTTCATTTGACATTTTGCACACTTACTGGAAGTTAGGTCCGATTGAATGTATCAAATTTTCAGAATCAAGGTTTGAAAAGAAAGTGACTTGTTTAGGTCGTAAACTCGAAAACACCCTACTAAAATGTCAGTTGACGGAATGGCGATATTTCGCCTTTTCCTTCACTCCCGTCGCCAGCAGCGTTTCTCCCACGCTGTACGAGAGTTCACCAATTACATAAATAGTTTTCGTGATCCTCCCCAGAAAAAAAATCGCCTTTGCTAAAAAAAATACCGTTTTACAGTCAAAATTGTCCACCCGTGTGGCCGGTCCGACTCTTCGAACAGCCACTCCGTCTGAGCGCAACACTACCAAATTCTGTTCGCGTGGCCTAATGGCAGTGAATCGATATTAAACTTGGCAGAAATAGACCTTGAGTATCCTAAAATGTACAAGACCACTCAAATTTCATGAACTATCATCCATTTTTATACAATTTACAGTGCAAAATACGAACCGAGGGGGTTTACGGAAAAAAACGTTATAATTGCTTTACAAACACTTAGTCACGTCAGTTCCCAAAGGCTCATCTGGTAGAGCGTCATTCAGCGTGGCTGAGACTAGTGAATATAGTCTCAGCAACAGGTTGGTCACGTGATAGCCTAAATTCTTCCATAACATGCATACCACCGTTCTGAACAGCCACGCTGAATGCCATATCACATCGTGAGTGTATTCCTCCGCTTGTTGTGATACACTCCATATTGGCAGCCATTTTCCCGTCAGTTCATTTTCTAAACATCGATTTCCCATGAATGTAAAACTT
>JAWQFJ010000168.1:183399-188399 GCA_034096865.1 Theodoxus fluviatilis | reverse complement strand
CGACGAGGACAAGGATGGGAGCAAAAAAAAGAGCTAGAATTAGAGAGTTTCTTCTTGGCAATGCAATGAATAATGGGCGTGGAAATGGCTAGGAAGGACAAGGAACGCGGTCCCCACCGGAAAACAAGTTAATTCTTCTGTTTATTTGGTGGAAATGCTATGTGCACATGCAACGATTCATCACAGCCAACTCACACTACAAAGGTCGTCTGCCGTTATTAGTACTGTTGAACATGTTCTTATGTTGTCGAAATGACGAGGTTGGCTCGGCAGCGTGCGATGTAGCATCGTGACATGGAGTCCAGAGTTGACGAGAGCCAGAGAAATTAGGAAAGCTTTGTTTTGGTAGAGCCCGTTTTGTCAGTCGAATGCATGGACATCTCGTAGTTTCGGCACATCGCTGTTGCTTGTGAATGCGAGGACTGAGGATTTTATTAGGTTGAGAAACCGCATCGGATTAGGAGGGAAACGACAAATGTCAGTACGAACAGTCGTACAGTGGTGTCTGGCAAGTGCGCGAGCATGAATGATAAGTGGCATCAGTGAAAATCAAAGATGCTATTGACGAAATTGTGGATTTGCCGGTAAATAATTGATCAAAATCCCTCATCTGTTGATTTTCTTTCAAGTCTGGTGGAAACCCCGCATCTTTATTTTGATATTGAACTACTTGCGCAGTGAAACTAAGCAGAGACCACGACAACTGCGATGAAGTTAAAACAGTAAGGAGTACAAACCAAGTCAAATCACATGTCATCGAGGAAAAAAAAATCCGTAACTTTGTTTTCTCTTGAAATAAAGAAAAAGAGAAAATAACTCCTCCACAGATTTCCGGTTCTCCCATTTACTTTTTTCTCCGCCTGGCCTGGTTTCAGCCAGAGGATCTCTAAATGACGGGGAGTATTCCGGATCAGCCGAGTCCAGTCTCCAAACTTCCCTCCCGCATTTCCTGCCTCTCCTCCATTGCAGAATCCTTTGTCCCTAACTGTTATTTACACAGCCCTTCGATCTCCACGGCGTCACCCTGGCTCATTCCCACCCCTGCCTCGGCCTCGCACCCAGCCTCACCCCACGGTGATCCCTGGGGGTCGGGCATCATGGGTTCCTTGTGCCCCAGGCCCTCGGGGATGGCGAGGTGAAGGGAGAAATGCCTTTGAGAATGAGCGACCGTGAGAGGAATTGATTAAGACAACATGGGTCCAGATTGAATGTGACACGTCGGGTGTGAGCAGGTTGCTAGCGGTAGAGCCAGCCAGTCCCAGTCCACCATTCAATGGGACTGAAGAGCGTTGAGGTGAAAGTGGCGCCAATGTGGAAAAGAGCATCCTATGTGTGGACTTGGAATTATCAGCCGCTAACCTCTCCCTCCCCGAACCCATCAACAACGCCCTATTTCACTTCTCTCTCTCTCTCTCTCTCTCTCTCTCTCTCTCTCTCTCTCTCTCTCTCTCTCTCTCTCTCTCTCTCTCTCTCTCTCTCTCTCTCTCTCTCTCTCTCCTCCCCTCCCCCCCTCCCCCCTCCAACTCCCTTCTCCTCGCCCAACTCCTTACCTCTCGTCTCTTTTTTCCATCCGCTCCCCCTTCCTCCACCTCCTTCTCTCCTCCCTCTTCTCTACCCCTCCAGCCTCCTTGTCTACTTTTTTCCGGGGACGCTACACATCCGTCCCTCCACTACCTACCTTGTCTCTTCGTGCACCCCCCTTGGGTTGTAGGTAGGGATACACCCACTGCATCTCCCCACGTGCACCCCCCATGGGTTGTAGGTAGGGATACACCCACTGCATCTCCCCACGTGCACCCCCCATGGGTTGTAGGTAGGGATACACCCACTGCATCTCCCCACGTGCACCCCCTATGGGTTGTAGGTAGGGATACACTCACTGCGTCTCCCCACGTGCACCCCCCATGGGTTGTAGGTAGGGATACACCCACTGCATCTCCCCACGTGCACCCCCCATGGGTTGTAGGTAGGGATACACTCACTGCGTCTCCCCACGTGCACCCCCCATGGGTTGTAGGTAGGGATACACCCACTGCATCTCCCCACGTGCACCCCCCATGGGTTGTAGGTAGGGATACACCCACTGCATCTCCCCACGTGCACCCCCTATGGGTTGTAGGTAGGGATACACCCACTGCATCTCCCCACGTGCACCCCCCATGGGTTGTAGGTAGGGATACACCCACTGCATCTCCCCACGTGCATCCCCCATGGGTTGTAGGTAGGGATACACCCACTGCATCTCCCCACGTGCACCCCCCATGGGTTGTAGGTAGGGACAGATCCACTGCGTCTTCCCACGCGATTGGAAAATGGCGAGTAACGACGATAATGGAGACTTGCCCTCACTCAAACCGGCTCTTGTGATTTTCGTGATCAAAGGTCTTACATGGTCTACAAAGGATAACAGGGCGTAAAACTTCATTCGTTCATCGATTTATACCCGCGTACCCTCTGAGCTCTGACGTCATTTGCCCAAAAGTCCCTCCCCCCCCGTCCCCCCCCCGCCCCCCCCCCTCCCCCGCCCCCCCCCCCCTCTGTTGTACACTTAAGGCTGTCCTTAACTGGACGAACTCTCTGCGCGAACTAACTTCGGAAGGATCCAGGAACCAAGTGAAAGGCTTAAGTACCTTTGTAATATGTAAAGACTCAACGCGAAATCTGCATTTACCTTTACTTTCCGTGTATACCCTCCCTTCTCTCTGTTGTCAAACAATGGTTCTCATTCACTTGCATCGCAGCCTAAAGGCGATTCTTAACCGGGCGAACATTGCTCCCCGACGTGTCCTGAGGGTACGAAAATATCACCTGCCTAGAGTTGTCTGCCCGCACCCCACAGTTACACGAGAAGTCGTGTGGTACAGTCGCCCGACTTTTACCTGGATTTGACTTGGACCCGCACCTCGATTTGAATACTACACGTACATGTATGGCAAGTGTAATGAACTATTGGTGTACTCTACATAGTGCTTTGATCGATTTGAATAATACACGTACATGTATGGCAAGTGTAATGAACTATTGGTGTACTCTACATAGTGCTTTGCTCGATTTGAATAATACACGTACATGTATGGCAAGTGTAATGAACTATTGGTGTACTCTACATAGTGCTTTGCTCGATTTGAATAATACACGTACATGTATGGCAAGTGTAATGAACTATTGGTGTACTCTACATAGTGCTTTGCTCGATTTGAATAATACACGTACATGTATGGCAAGTGTAATGAACTATTGGTGTACTCTACATAGTGCTTTGCTCGATTTGAATAATACACGTACATGTATGGCAAGTGTAATGAACTATTGGTGTACTCTACATAGTGCTTTGCTCGATTTGAATAATACACGTACATGTATGGCAAGTGTAATGAACTATTGGTGTACTCTACATAGTGCTTTGAACAAGAATACACGTGCATGTATGGCAAGTGTAATGAACTATTGGTGTACTCTACATAGTGCTTTGCTCGATTTGAATAATACACGTACATGTATGGCAAGTTTAATGAACTATTGGTGTACTCTACATAGTGCTTTGAACAAGAATACACGTGCATGTATGGCAAGTGTAATGAACTATTGGTGTACTCTACATAGTGCTTTGCTCGATTTGAATAATACACGTACATGTATGGCAAGTTTAATGAACTATTGGTGTACTCTACATAGTGCTTTGAACAAGAATACACGTACATGTATGGCAAGTGTAATGAACTATTGGTGTACTCTACATAGTGCTTTGAACAAGAATACACATACATGTATGTATGTATGTATTTTGGCTCTTATATAACGCCAATCTCACACCCAAAGGCATGCTCAAGGCGCTCAACACGTTCACCCTTTGAATAAAAGAGTTTTTAGCTGTGACTTAAAAGTCTGTATTGAAGGAGATTTCCTCAGTCTGTCTGGGCAAGTGTACGGCAAGTGTAATGAACTATTGGTGTACTCTACATAGTGCTTTGAACAAGAATACACGTACATGTATGGCAAGTTTAATGAACTATTGATGTACTCTACATAGTGCTTTGAACAAGAATACACGTACATGTATGGCAAGTGTAATGAACTATTGGTGTACTCTACATAGTGCTTTGCTCGATTTGAATAATACACGTACATGTATGGCAAGTGTAATGAACTGTTGGTGTACTCTACATAGTGCTTTGAACAAGAATACACGTACATGTATATCAAGTTTAATGAACTATTGATGTACTCTACATAGTGCTTTGAACAAGTTAATACGGCAGTTTAGTTACGGTTTCTTCGTACGTGTGTCTGTAATCATAAGTAAGAGCGTTTTGCATCCGAGCCAAGGAAAAATGGCGGTTTGTGCGCCCGACCAGAGGAAAGGTGCGCACACTGCGAACACTTTGAACCTGGCTCATGAGCGGAGTGTGCGCCCGACCAGAGGAAAGGTGCGCACACTGCGAACACTTTGAACCTGGCTCATGAGCGGAGTGTGCGCCCGACCAGAGGAAAGGTGCGCACACTGCGAACACTTTGAACCTGGCTCATGAGCGGAGTGTGCGCCCGACCAGAGGAAAGGTGCGCACACTGCGAACACTTTGAACCTGGCTCATGAGCGGAGTGTGCGCCGACCAGAGGAAAGGTGCGCACACTGCGAACACTTTGAACCTGGCTCATGAGCGGAGTGTGCGCCCGACCAGAGGAAAGGTGCGCACACTGCGAACACTTTGAACCTGGCTCATGAGCGGAGTGTGCGCCCGACCAGAGGAAAGGTGCGCACACTGCGAACACTTTGAACCTGGCTCATGAGCGGAGTGTGCGCCCGACCAGAGGAAAGGTGCCCACACTGCGAACACTTTGAACCTGGCTCATGAGCGGAGTGTGCGCCCGACCAGAGGAAAGGTGCGCACACTGCGAACACTTTGAACCTGGCTCATGAGCGGAGTGTGCGCCCGACCAGAGGAAAGGTGCGCACACTGCGAACACTTTGAACCTGGCTCATGAGCGGAGTGTGCGCCCGA
>JAWQFJ010000168.1:178399-180899 GCA_034096865.1 Theodoxus fluviatilis | reverse complement strand
TGATAAGGGACGACAGGGAACCCCACTCTGTACTGATCGACGTGCATGCGTACGAATAAAGCACGGGGCATCAAGGTGTGGTTGTCTGTCGATTCACGACGAAGACGGCAGCGATGCAGATGGTAAGGCCACAGCCTAAACTCGGGTGCACGGACATAAGTATATATGCGCGCATGCGTAAAGTACATCATGTGAATGCACATCTACAAAATGCGAAACCAGCCCGGAAGCAATATCTTTGGTGGTGGTTTTTAAAGATAAAACAGCGAGAAATCATCGACGAAAATAAGACAAACCAAGTATTTCTGAGAATAGGCCTTTCTTACTTTAATAAGTGCTCTAGCCCTGTGGTGTTCAATATCCCAGGGAGACAGACACCTGCTAATGATTCACTGTCCACTGCTACCTTCCCCTGCAGGAAAATTATTTTCTTGGTGAAGTACAGCCGTAAAAGTGAAACAACTACCCCATTCAAAAATATTATCGTCCTGTATTTTCATGCATATACATGTATCGAATGCTGTAGCTACTAACGGCTGTTTCGTAGACCGGATGCAAATACATGCAGACCCTCCTTGGGAGTAATGATATGAGAAATTAAACATGCAAAAATCGTGATATTAAAAGTAGAAGAGGAAATAGTATTTGTGCTTGCTTTTGAAAAGACAAGAAAACAAAAACTCGCATACACAGTAATTGCTTGAGAGTGCGAAATTTCCTGGGACACCACGCCCGAAAATTTCACGCACATTTTGTCATGATTCGTTTTGTCTACGGTGCAGTTTTGTGAAGCGACCAAGAGAATGCCTCGAGTCTTCTCAGCCACACTGTTCCGGACGGTCAAGGACGCAGACTGCGGTGTGAGAAGAGGACAGGGGCGGGGAGGGGTTGGGGGTGGAGGGTTGGGGAGGGGACGAGACCAGGAGAAGGCATCATTGAATCTCTGTAGAGAAGGGCCAGGAGGGGAGAATGACCACTGCTCCTCCCTCAGAGGTCAAGAGGAAGCCTAGGGGCGAAGTGGTCCTACCGCGTCTCTCTCCTGCCCACACTTTCCCTCCCCCCACAACCAGCCCCCTTCCCCCCTTCTCTACGTCTACCCCTGGGAAACTGAAGTGGTTGCTCTCTGTGATAGAGCTCCTCTTCGACCAGCCATTTTCCCACAGACACCGAGCCGCGCAGACCTCATGCCAATTGGGGCGAAATGCGGAATCCTCAAGTGTGATTGGTTCTTTGACCAGGTACATATTTGCCCCTGTGGCAGCACCATGGGGCGATTATCGGAAGTGACAGGACGCAAACAGTCGTGCTGGCCATCCCTGCCCTTCGGAAGCCCAATACAAACTTAATTTGGGGCTAATTCTTTTCCTAGATGGACCTAGGACGAGCATTAGGAACCGCGCACAATGGCGGTGAGGGACCTCTCTGTTGCATGGAGATTTCAGTTTGGGGCTGTCCATTTGGACGAGGCAAAGTTTTCCAGGATCGAGTCCTTTCTGCAAGTGTCCTCGAATGTTTCTTGATGCGGCATGCAAATAATCTTTTGTTGTCTGTCCAGCATCACCTGCAAGCGAAAAAACGAATATCCGAAACAAAAGCGTTCTGCGTGGCACGAAGAATTTGGTGGTCGACCTGATCTGGCATAGGATAAACAAAGTCACTGAAGTGAAACGCTAGAAGACGCATGTAAAGTTTCTAACCAAACTTACTTTGTGTCTCTGTGAAGTTTGAGCTATTTCTTGCTTCTGTGACTATTGTTCTGGCATCTTTGAGAGTTTTGAGAAAATTACAGCCTTAAAAGGTTTTAGAGACGTGCTCAACGTTTCGTGTGGTCTGAAAAGCACAGATTCTACGTGGGTTGAATGGAAGAGTTGAATCTCCCATGGCATCGTAACTGGTGCATATTGCGTAATTTTGCAATCGTCAGTCTTTGTATGGCCGGTCCTGCCCACTCACATTCAGTCTTGTCGTAAAATAACTTTGCAAAACGCATTTGATCCCCGCAACTGCGGAGTTTTTACTCTCAAAACCTCACGTGACGATTGATTTGGTGGTATTCGAGTACAATCTGCTATAACTTCGTTTTGAATCATCCGATTTCTATTTATCTTACGCAATTAAAATCTTTTTTTGTAGCTTTTCATTATACAAACAGCTCAAAACCTTGAGATCCGACTTTATGTACCTTTTGCTGGATCTGATAGATGTCATTGCATTGTCATCAGATTCGTCATGAAACAAGTATATACGTCAGTCAATTTCACAATGTTTCTATTTTGCACAGTTAGTACTCTCCTTCAGGGTAAATTGTTCAGTCATGAAAAAATAGAACTTTTATCATGGATTTTATTCTTTGAATTAGCTTGATGTTTCGATGACATGCGAAACTAAGCATGTTTTCTACCCAAACTCCCTCGTGGTGATAATCCCTTTCCTACCACGCTTTGGAGTGAGTCGTGTCATTAGCAGCGATAAGTGAAAGCACTGAACTTGGTGAGGAATG
>JAWQFJ010000168.1:158399-163399 GCA_034096865.1 Theodoxus fluviatilis | reverse complement strand
TAATGGAAAGCTCTGTATGGAGCAAGCTGGCGTCCGTAAGAAGCACTCGACTATAGACCACATCTTCACCCTACATGCAATGATTACAAAAGCAGTTTATAGCAGAGGCAGAGGTAAACTGTATGTAGCCTTTATTGATTATATGAAAGCGTTCGATTCAGTTCTTCGTCCACGCCTTTGGAACATACTATTAGTATCGGGCGTTTCCACGAAATGTAGAAATATGATAAAATCGATGTATCACACAGCATAGGCGTGCGTTAGATGGAACGGCAGCACCTCAGCCTTATTTGAATATCGATGTCCCATCCGAACGAAGCAAGGTGCAAAAGAGAGCCCAATTTTATTTGCACTCTTGATCAATTTTGTTGCTAATTGTGTCCGTCAAAATGGCAAACACCGGATACAAATAAAAAGTGGTAGGGAGGAAATGTTTTTTCTTATTTTCGCCCTTGACTCCTACAGGTCTTCAGAATATTATAAATAACCTTGAATACGCATTAAAACAAGTTGGTTTCAGAGTAAATAAAGACAAGACAAAAGTTATGGTTTTCCACCGAGGAGGGTTCTTATCATATGGAGAGAAATGGTTTGTGAATGGAGACGCTTTGGAAGTTGTAAATGCGATCAAATACCCTGGATACAATTTTACAATCAAACTATGAGAGACGGTAACCCTTTGCAATGTAGCAACTAAAGGGAAACATAAAACTCTTCAACTATTAAAAACAATGTGGGCACTTTGCACTTGTAATCCGAAATTATTCTCTAAATTATATAGTGCACAACTACATCCTACATTACCGTACGCGTCAGAGCTCATGGGATTGAAAGAGCATTTCAATGTGGAGAGGCCTCACTTATTTGCGCGCAAGAGTTTTATATGTCGACGCCAAGACACCAAATACCCTGGTTTATGGAGAAACGGGAAGATTTCCTCTTATCATAAATAGTTCTGTTAGAGCTGTGAAATATTGGTTCAAAGTGTTAAGAAACGCTGTCCATTCTGCAGGTATTTTATTGAAGACGAAACTCATTTCTTGCTGAAATGCTCCCTATATAATGAGCATAGAGAGAGGTACCTAAAGAGTTATATAAAATACATTAATACTAGGGACCTTACTATTGAATTCCTAATAAATGGTCAAGGGTACATACAAACGAAAAAGGTTGTCATGTTCATTTACTATGCCATGAAGTACCGTCGGCAACATATTAACGATGAATATGGGTACAATTTCATATCCCACTAAGTATTATATATCTGTAAATATCATATGTATATGGATAGCAGCCACAATCTACCATACTCCTTGATTGTTTTTTAAATGCAGTTTGTCTATTATGTAACACATTGTCGATGTTCCCCAAAATATTGAAACAGTGTGACAGGCCGCCGGCCTAACAATAAAGAGTCAAACTCTCTCTCTCTCTCTCTCTCTCTCTCTCTCTCTCTCTCTCTCTCTCTCTCTCTCTCTTATGTCTCTCTCGGAGTTGTGGGGACTGGACGAAAGAAAGTGCATTGAAAGATCTCATATGTTTGCCTGTAAGCGGTTTCTAACTGTTGATACGCAATCCTCAAATACACTGTGTTATGGCGAATTAGGTAGGTATCCCTTGTACATCAGCACTACGATACGAGCTGTTAAATTTTGGCTGAGGCTGTGCAAAATGTCAATTGACAGGTTGCCGAAACAGGCGTACCTTGCGTTGCTTAAGAATAATGCAAATAGAAGGTTTAACTGGACTAAATCCGTGGAAATATGCTTAGCCAGATTGGGTTTTACATTTGTGTGGATGAACAGTGGAACAGAGAACGAGAAAGGTTTCATTCGAGCACTACGACAGAGATTGCGAGACTGTTACCAGCAAAATTGGAACTCAAAACTTTCTGGCAGCAATAGATTCACTATGTATAGCTCTTTTAAACGAACGCTGCAATGTGAAAATTATCTCAACTTCATAAACATCAAGAAGTTTAGAGATGCCTTTGTTCGCTTCAGAGTGGGGAACAATTCCCTTAGAGCAAATATGAGATGCTCAAATGAAGATTTTAATAGATCATGTCCATTCTGCACAGAAATTGAAGATGAACGTCATTTTTTAATACAATGCAAAATTTATGATGATCTGAGAAAGAAATACATTCTAAAATATTTACAAGGATCAAGAAATGTACATGTAACGCAATTGTTAGATGGGCATGACGTTATAAAAACTCGTAACGTTGCAATGTACATACACTATGCATACAAGTTGCGCTTGGAGAAAATAGACCAATCTGTAGATCTTTTAGCATTGACAATGGATGTGAATTAAGTTTTGAATTATAGTACCTCCTGCTGGAAGTCACCTACCTCATATGTCCAGTAAGTTTTATAGTGTAAAATATGTTTGTATGTAGAGAAAAACTGTACATACTACTTAGAGCAACTGTTATAATTACTATACATTTTGTCATGGATCTGAAATCATCTTTTAAAAATGGAATTATCGGTATATTTGAAACTGAGATGGGTCGTCGGCTTCAATAAATGCTATTCAATTCAATTCAATTCAATTCAATTCTCTCTATCTCTCTTTCTCTCACTTGCTCTGTCTCTCTCTCTCTTTCTCCCCCCTCTCTCTCTATTTCTCTCTCTCTCTTTCTCTCTCTTTCTTTCTTTCTTTCTCTCTCTCTCTCTGTCTCTCTCTCTGTCTCTCTCTGTCCCTCTCTCTGTCTCTCTCTCTCTCTTTCTTCACCCCTCTCTCTCTTTCTCTCTCTTTCTCTATCTCTCTTTCTCTCTCTATCTCTCTTTCTCTCTCTCTTTCTCCCCCCCTTCTCCTCTCTCTTTCTTCACCCCCTCTCTCTCTCTCTCTCTCTCTCTCTCTCTCTCTCTCTCTCTCTCTCTCTCTCTCTCTTACGGCTCTTATTCATGTCTCATAGACCACTGGTTTCCAATGCTAGAACAAAACAAGCACCATGTCAAAACATACATGCCGGTGATGTTTCATTTTCTTCGTGCACGTAGTTTGCAAATATTCGGCAAAAGAAAATCGAATCTGCCGTGAGAGGTGGAATTAACTCTCGAGAGAGCATTCACCACAACAGCAGATGCGGTCGATATTTCAAAACGTGTACTTTTTCCGCGTCTACCGGAGGGAGTCGATGAGAGTCAAAATGTTTCATTGGCATTCTGCATGCCCCCTGGATACAGGCCTGGAAAAAATCGCGGCCACAACAAAAAACCCGTGGGAGAGACCAGTTGGGGAACATTCACACAGCCTGGGTTTCGCCATTCTTGTAGGCACCCCAGTTACCTCCCCTAGCTTGATCAAAGCGGAAGGCGTGAATCTAACGGCAGGGGGCGCTGGAACAGCGACGGCAACGCGTGCCCCCTGGTGGTGAACGACAAAATGCGTGGAGACAACTGGTATAGGGCAAGGCATCCTCGTGAATTATTTTCCCAGTCATCTCTGTTTGGAATTACATCGATGTTGATGAGAATCAGGCACAGTTGTTGCTAGTTTGTCCACGGTTGAACATTCAAAAAATTATTAAACAGGTTCCTGTTTTCTCAGTCAGCTTTGTCTTATTGATTTATTCTCTGTTTATTGTTTTCTAAATCTCACTGACCCAAGCATTAGACCTTCCAGACTAGAAACAAGGGTACATCATTTATGTAACTGTGGCAGATATTGACGACACTTTAGAAAAATATCAACAAAAGATTCAGACACAAAGACATTGAAATGAAAATGGCATCTGCATGCTGCAAGGATTCCTGTTTCTGCACCATGCAAACATTTCACACTTCACACACGCCATGATAAGGCTTTTGACACAAATCAGTCCTGCAATGAATGGTATTCACTTTCCTAAAGTAATTTTGTTAAAATTTCGAAAACGGGCTTGTACATATCACAAAAATCGCTCCTAAACGACAGAGATAACATCATGAGCTTTAGATAAAATCGTTTCTAAAACGTGTCTATTTCTTCCCTCCGCCCCATCCCCACCCCCACGCCAACCCCCACCCCCTCTTGATAGGAACCGCATGATAAATAGAAATGGAATAGAATATGAATCTTTAGAATGACATCAACATTTATTATCAGAGTCATTGAATATTTATGTTACAATGTATACTCCAAGACATTGTTAAATTGTTCTCCCATTGCAGGGTAAGTCATAATCTTCCCTCCCACTTTCCTCTTCCCCATCCGCCTTCCTCTGTCTGTTCGTGAGTCTGTCCATGTGCCTCTCTGTCCGTGTTTCTGTCTATGTTTCTATGTATTATGTGTGTACTGTGTACGTGTCAGCGTGTTTACCTGTGAGTCTGTCTCTCTGTGTTTGTGAATCTGTTTCTGCGTATACGTCTTTCTGTAAGCTTTTCTGTCCGTCCGTGCATCCGTTCGTACAAATGCTTGCGTACATGCGTGAGACTCTGTGTGTGTGTGTGTGTGTGTGTGTGTGTGTGTGTGCGTGCGTGGGTGTTTGTGTGTGTTTGTGTGTGTGTGTGCGTGCGTGTGTGTGCGTGTGTGTGTGTTTGTCTGTCTGTCTATCTCTTTGCTCGTCTGTTCGTCCGTCTTTTTATCCGTCCGTTTCCATCTGCCTCTGTATATGTATACATGTATGTGTTTGTGTGTCTGTGTTTGTACGTTTTATACACTCTCTCTGTCTGTGTGTCTATCTGTGTGTCTCTTCTTGTGTCTATCTGTCTGTGTGTATCTGTCGGTGTGTCCGTGTGTGTGTGTGTGTGTGTGTGTGTGTGTGTGTGTGTGTGTGTGTGTGTGCATGTGTGTGTATCTGTCGGTGTGTCCGTCTGTGTGTGTGAGTGTCTGTGTGTCTGTCTGTCTCTTTCCTTCCCTCCCTCCTCCCCACTCACCCTCTCTCTCTCTCTCTCTCTCTCTCTCTCTCTCTCTCTCTCTCTCTCTCTCTCTCTCTCTCTCTCTCTCTCTTTCTCTCCTCTCCCCTTCACTCTCTCTTTCTCTCCCTCTCCTTTCCTCCTTCATACCCC
>JAWQFJ010000168.1:138399-153399 GCA_034096865.1 Theodoxus fluviatilis | reverse complement strand
CTTTTTGCTCCAGCGCTCCCCGGATCCGAGTTTTTGGATGGGCCGTCCGTTTTATGCCCTCCCAATTTCCCTTAACCCGATTTCCACTTCCTCCTCCGTTAGTTGAATTGCACCGGTACTGACCTGGCTTTTTCAGGAACTTTTTCCTTTTTAACTTGCGCAAGGGCTGCCACCGTCTAAGAGGGTAAAAATTTCACATGTTCGAGTGCAGCTGGACAAAATGAGCTAATGATATCACGTTGTTTATCATCTTGAGAAGCGTATTAGAATGTATAAGTGTAATATGGAAAATGTTCGGTTATGCTTTAGAGGTAATGTCATTGATATTGTTCTATATCATTCTATATTGTACTATTATATTATTATATATTTATATTAGGTTATTCTATATCATAGAAAAAAGAATCGGCACTTATGTCGAAATGTATAGAAAAGGAACTCTTTGCAGAATGATTACTCAGCAGAACATATTCAGATCCGCAAAACGTTATCAAATTCAAGGAACTCCGTCTGCCATCTACGAAAAGAGCTTTTCTTTTCTTGTTGATGCGATGATTTATAACAATACGCCGTTCGACATTTTCATGCTGGTGCAAATTGTCACCCACATCTATCAAACCTTATCAAATTTGCTTCCAAGACTGTGCAATACTGTGTTAAACACATCGTTCAGTCTAACATATTCATTTCACAAGTAAAATGGTATCAAACATTGGAATTAATTCGAGCTTGTAGAGCATAAAACTTCGGCCTATTTGCAAGTGTACCCACGGTCAGAACTTTTCTTCACCTAATTACTTTTTTTTTCTTTTGAGCTTCGACTCGGCGCGTTTTTCTTCGTTATAACGCCATCGCCATAACCCCTTTTAACACAAGGGCGAGAGCAAACAAATAATGCACGAACATTATATTAAAAATAAAGAAAAGTACAACAAACGAATGAACAAGTGAACGAACGTACAAACGAATAATAAACGACTGAACGAGCGGAAGAACAAATAAATGAACGAATGCATAATGGTTGATTCAATACAAATAATAGTATTATATATGTCGCATTTACTTAGATTTGAAAAGACGGAAGAAGAAACATATTCCTGACAGTTTTCATCGTAAATTCACACGGGACTTCCAATAATGCGCGGGTGCCGGTCCTTCAAGACAGATCATGAGGATTCTTTTTGCCCCGGCAGCACGGTTTTGGCGTCAGCATTCTCCCATGGACCCTGTTTTGCCAAAATCTTGGGCACAAGGTTTCCCCCCACAAATTTAGCAATACGAATAACTGCTGCATGCTGTGATTGAAACTGTACATGAGCCGATTTCTGAAGATTCCTTTTACTGAGACAACATCTTAATAATAAAACAATTATGTTAACAATGTCGTTTTTATCAATGATCTATGAACTATATTAACGACAATGAATGCTACTGACTTGAAACATAATTCTAAAGCATTTTATATTTGTTTATATAGTGAAAGTGTTTTTCTTGGGGTTGAGAAAACTTGAAAGATAATTCAGAAAGATATAAAGATTATTCGATCAAATGGAATGTATTTTTTTATTGTTCACTTTTACTGTGGTTCACTCTTACTGTCATTTTAATCCGGATCCATTTACAACAAAAGGCGTGTTTTTCACCTTTTGAAAACTTCGTATAGATAAGGAGACTAAAAGGTTTATCTTTTTCATCGTTCACGAACGTGAAGACAGGTAAAGTCACCGGGAACAGCTCACTCAGTGTCCGAAAAAACAAAAACAAAACCCCAAATACTTGCACCAATCGGCACCTTCGTGCCATCCCGTTGCATCGATGATGTTCTGGAGGAAGAGCAAGGCATCTCCAACACTACTGAAGGGCTGCAGAATCAAGAGACGTCAGGGCTGCTGGAGGCTGAGGTCGAGCCTGACATTAGGCTTTCACAATAGGACAAAAACGAAGCGCGGCCACTGAGGGCAGCTGGGAAGTGCTGTTCCCTCCCTCCTTACCTCCCTTGAAGAGCTCTTCTGCTCGGTCATGTTTGTTTAGAGCGTAGGGGGCCGAGAGGAAGGGCGCCGGGGCGGAAGTCTGCTTCCCCAGCGTCAGTCTCGCTACAAAAACGACATGGCGTCCTTGTTAATTACCAGATCGGGGCAGTCAACATTCTTCATGTTCTCAGTGTCTGCGTGCAACATGTTGTAGTTTTTCAAACCACTTTCCCTCTTATTTCTTAAAATCGAAATGCATGAGTAAGAGAAACGGTATTTCCTCATAGAAGTTGTGATTTTCATTAGACAAGGAATGGTATTCTCACTTGTTTCAAAAAGAAGTAGAACAAATTAGATGCCATCAAGAGATGCTTGCAGGAGGCTAGAATTTAAAAAGATCAGATTTGATGAAAACTGCGCACAATATTTTCTGAGTGAGAAGCATCCATTTGTGTACGGCTAGCTAAACAATATTTTGACAAAAGTGGATCAAAATTATGGATGCCTAGGACTGGTTTAAGTTTGCAAGTGGACATTCAAATGATGAACGTCTCTAATCTTACTGATCACATTGAATCGACACTAGCACTTAAACCAACAATGCCTCCACAGAATTTAAGCCCGGGCTGAGGCCGATTTTGGGGTACTGGTTTGCCGTCCCACAGAGAGCGTGAAGAGCGAAGGCAGCAGAAGAACCGGCGTTGGAGACACTGGCAGCAATTAGTGCCTCAAGTGGCGCTTATCCACCGGGGTCTCTCATTTGGGCGCCCGGGCCCCCGTTGTGGGTCTCGTTCACCAACTGCCCCCCACCCCCTCCTTTCTCCCCATGGACGCACCCCCTTCTCCACCCCTGCCATTCACACCTGCGCAGAAGAACTCCATTCAGGGGTAGTGAACCGCGTCGGGGTGGCTTCGCTCACTACAAGGCGCTGGAGAAAAGGAGGGCGGGCACAGAAAGAGCGTAAGGCTGGGCACAGAGGAAGGAGAAGGTGGGGGAGGGGTCGGAAGGAAGGAGGGGGGAAGAGGTTGGAAGAGAAAGGGGTGGGTGGGTTCTGGGATGTCTTTTGACAGAGGTTGGCCCGGCCCCCAGCAGATGCCCCGAGAGAGCGTCTGGGAAAACATAAACGAGCAAACATCACTTTCGCCCAACAAGTTAGTCCCCGCCTTGACGGGCGCTGATGGATGAAACTGGGCGCTCAGGGAGCGCTTTATGAAGGATCTGAAGTGGGGGCCCATCGTCCGCCTCGCTCGAGGGGCCGCATTGACGGTCGCCGTGATTATTTGCATTGAATTGCATGAGCAGCCCCCGACGCTATATAGACCCGCGTGCGAATGTTGTAGGGTAAACACACGCATGATAGAGCGGCCACCAGCGGAAAAAGCCACCGTTAACCACTCTCTCGCGGGCGAACCTCGGGATGGGGCTGAGCGCTGAATAAGCTTTGTCGCCGCGAATAATTTGCAGTTTAGACACGGTGAATGAGATCGCTGTGATGAACGCGGCCCTTTGCTCTGCAGAATCGGTGGCGGATTTGTCGAATTTGTTTGCAGAACGGCGAAGCGCCCCTCAGGAAAATAGATACATTGTAGACTAGTACAGGGTTGTCCGGTGCCACGACGATTCCGAATTTGCACGTACCCACTCACTCGGTGGCACGTCAGGGGCGGAGCACTCTCCGCCTTTCTTCCGTCCGCGCACAATTGTCTCCCCTGGCCGCCCTACAAAGCTATGTTCATTTGCCGAGGAGGGGCCCATGATATGAAGTGCGGAGTGCCTCGGGCCAGCAGGGCGTGTCTGAATTGTACTGCCTTCGTGTGCTGCCTGAAAGGCGAGCGACACCTGTAGTCATGGCGCCATGCCCTGCCTTGTCCTGTCCCCATCTCGAATCTTGCCCTGTATTGCCTTGGTTCTAGCTCGTCTCGCCCTGTCTTCAGTGTGTGTTGCCCTGTCTCCAGTCTCTCTTGCCCTGTCTCTAGTCTGCGTCACTTTGTCCTTGGTTTGTGTTCGCCTTTTCCTATCCATATTTTGCCACGACTCCAGTATTCCTGCCCTCTCCCCATTATCATTGCTTTGTTTTTAGCCTTCCCTGCCCTGTCTTACCCTATTTTTGAGCCTACCTCGTCCAGTTTAGCTCCATCCTCCATCCTACCTTGTCCTGTTTTACCCTATTTTCCAGTCTATCTTGTCCTGTTTTACCCTATTTTCCAGTCTATCTTGTCCTGTTTAGCCCTATTTTTCAGCCTATTCAGTCGTATTTCCAGTCTATTTTGCCTCATCTCCAGTTTTCTTTTCCTGTCCTTTCATGTTTTGATCTGTTTTCAGCAGATCTTGCCGCCCCTTCTTCCTATTCCGCCCTTTCTACAGTCTGCCTTGCCCTCTCTCCAGCAGCCATCGCCTTGGCCTCAGCTTTGGCCTTTGCAGTCGTGGTGGTTTCTAATGAATGTAATCACAAATCATCAGAGCAAATTAAAAAAGGGAAAATACACAATGCTAGGACTTGATATGTATTTCGCTGTTGCCTTAAAAAAATCCTCTCTCCCCTTCTACTTTGCATTTGTGGGCCTGCATGTCTACCTCCCAGGGCTTTTCTCCCTTGTTTCTATGACTTATTAACATATTTACAGCAGTTTGGCGTCAAAAGCGACATTTTTGCAAGCCAAGTAAAAGTACTGAATAACTGCGTGAACACAGATGCGGACTGCAAAGCTGCAGATGACAAACACTGCAGCATGGACGACGACATCGGAAGAAGCACCGCATGGCTTCGATGACGATGACTGAACAAACCTCACGTCCGTAGGTAATGTTTATTTTTCTTTTAAACCCAAAACGTCCTGATCTTTGCCACAACATCTGGATTAGCAGTGAGCTCAAGGGTGACTGAAATTTGAAACGAGGCAGTCCAAGTAAATATCTTACTATGCGGGATCTTTGGTGAAACTATGCGGGTTACAGCAGGGTGATGAAGGAGGCGCAACAAAGTACGTTTGTTGTCCGCAGGAGGATATGAACTAAAAGAAAAGATCACAAGAAAGGGAATACTTTGAAGGACGAATCGTAGTACGAAGAAATGTGAGGAAACGAGTCGGATATCTTGAGGGTCGGGATGAAGAAGAAGACGATGAACGGAGTTTTACGCCCTATTTGCCTTAGGGAGTTATCTAGGGCTATTGATCGTTTTTACTCGTTAGAGTAATAGCAAGTCAAGTTTCGATTTTCTCATCTTTCGCCTTTTATGGAATCGCGTAGAGAGACACGGTGGGTCTATTTCCATTCCAACTCACAGGGGGACAAAAGAGTGGGAGGCTAAAGAATCAGGGAAATATTACGTGAAAAGGGTAAGGGAAGAGAAAGCTGGAATTAGAATTTTAAGGATGGCGAGGCGGTGGTGATGGTGAACATGCTGGGAATACTGTGATTAGAGAGGGGGAGATGGGTACGGCTGGGGGTATACATAGATGGGGGAAAGAGGTGGGTAGGGGCATATACGGGTGGGAAAGGGGAACTGAGGGTGGGGAGGGGAAGCGTAAACGGACACTCGGGGCGTGAATTTGGTGATGGCTGGGCGGGGGCAATAGTAGTTCAGAGTGTGTAGAAAGAGGGGTAGGGGTGGAACGCTATGGGGTATATGTAGAATGGAGGCCAGAAATACTCAAGGGTGAAAAAAGAGGCGTTAGGGTTTGTAAAAGGAACATAAAGAACACCAAAAGAGTGAACAATGATAATTAGACTGGGTCCATAGTATCCGGACAGTTCAGAGTGCGGACATGAGGTGAGCGATTGGTGGCTTGTGGAGATGGGGGGTTTGGGGGTATATACGGGTGGGGGGAGGGGAAGGGAGGGAATGTAGAGGACACCCGATCCAGCCGGGGTGGGGTAGGGGTGGCTGACTCCATATGCCCGAGGCACTGGAAATTGCGTGTCGACAGCGCTCTACCATATGCTGGGCCGTGGGCCCAACAAACTGATAAACGGCGTTGTGGCCCCCAGTCGCCCCGTCCCGCGACAGACAGACAAACGGCCCGACCCTCCTGAGAACGCCATCGCCTTTGTCGTGGGAAAATTAATTTCATGAAATTAATTGGATGTATGGATCGGACTCGCGACCCCGTGTGCTGTGTCAATATCATTTGCCTGCCGCCCGGAACGAAGCCCAGTCGCCCGCCGACCACCCGTACCCTCCCGGGACCCCTTGCACCCCCATCTCCCCCCTCTATCTTCCTCTCTCGCCCCCTTTCCTCCACCCCATATTGCTTTCCTCTAATCCCCTCTTTCTCCCCTCCCCTTCTCCCCCCACGCCCCCCCCCTATTCCCCCCTCACTTCCCCCTCTTACTTGCCTCTGTTAATGTTTTCTGTAGACAGGTTAAGGTCGGGTTTGCGCGTGAAAGGCATTACGTATTAAGTACTCTAGCCTTCAAGGCTTTGTCCAGGACATATGCATTCACATTGCAAATCCTTTGCATGGACACACTCAGCAATCTACGTTGTAGACGTGTGTGTGCGTGTGTGTGTGTGTGTGTGTGTGTGTGTGTGTGTGTGTGTGTGTGTGTGTGTGTGAGAGAGAGAGAGAGAGAGAGAGAGAGAGAGAGAGAGAGAGAGAAAGAGATTCTTTTTTATTCATCTGCGGAATAAGGTCAAGTCTTGACTACACATGACTGACATGGAAAATGGCATGATAAACATTAGCTGAGAAAGAACTTCGAATAACAGACGCACCGAGTATCACCACTCAGAAACAATTTTTGTAGTGAGAAAAGAAAGTAAGACCAAGATAAAGAAAGACAAGAGGAGTAGAGGTGGGGGTGATAGGGTAAGTAAGAAAAAATAAGAGAAAGACAAGAAACAAAAAGGCGGGAAAGAAAGAGAATAAGAGAGAATGAAAGCAAGAAATCAAGCAACACAGAAACAAGGGCCAACTGAAAACGTTAGAGTGTTACACATTGGCTCAGTGCAATCAAGCCCTGTGCCAGAGCAGCGTCCGAGTTGATTCTGCATGTTACAAATAGGACCCGTTTTAAATTAGCAACGTTCACGCTTACTTTGCCGTTGTAGCAGTCTTATCCAACCAATCAGGACGCAGGACAAGACCGAAACTGTGTCCTGATTGGTTAGATAAGATTGCTACTACGTCCTGATTGGTTAGATAAGATTGCTACTACGTCCTGATTGGTTAGATAAGATTGCTACTACGGCGAAGTAGACGTAAGCGCTGTTTAATGAAAATATGCCTGAAGGGAGTCCGTCAAGTAGTATCTCTCTCTCGCACGACTTCCATTATGTCAGTCTGGGACACGAGAGAACTAAGGCAATTCATGGAGTTGACAATTCTAAGTGCCCGGCATTTCTCCTGCCTTTATTTGTTTTCCACAGAATAACTGCGAGAAGAAATTAGGTTAAACTTTCTACACTGTCAATCCCCCCCCCCCCCCCCCCACGCCCCTTTCCCCTCTCCACCCCCCCAAAAAATTGCATCGTTGAGATTTTGCTATAATGGGAAGAGAGTACTCGTATGTTATTGCCCTACTGCATAATCAAAGGAGCATTTATTAGTCTACAACATCAGAAACTATCAACATCTGTTCATTCCTGAACCAAATTTGTCATTACATATCATTATCGAGGCACATTTTCGAATGAGGGGGATGATCACTTTGTGTTCACTTCGTTACTTGCGGGTGCGACGTATTGTGCGAGGCGAATATCACGGTTGGTTCCTTCGGCGAAAGCCCGTTCTCAATTGGTTTTTGCCAAGTCTTAATAATGGCCAAGTATTTGGTTAAGATTTGACGGGATTTGTGATATATTCACTGAATATTTGGTCAAACGTTCTGGGTCTTAATTAATTTTCGCTAAGACTCGGCAAATATTTTCCAAGACTTGGAATATTGGCTCGACAGGTAATACCAATCGCAGTTGGCACGATATATTCGTGAGATCCCCTCAGAGCACAATGGCGGAAAAAATATGTCGCTTCGTTTACATTTACAGCCATTGCACACTTACGGTATGGGCATGATGTCGATCGATGCCATATTGCAAATGTTCTTTGTTTGCGAGATCTTGGCTTGGTTTCGTCAAGCTACCAAGAAATTAAAGATTTGCCAAGACTTGGCGCAATAATTGTTGAATTTTTGCCGAATGTTTGCCAGTAAGTAATTTGTCAAGACTTGGTGAATATTGGCCAATATTTATTTGTCAATTAAAAACAAGCTACGTTTGAAATGCATTGCGCCTTCCCTGCCATACACGACCTGGGTTCCAGTTCAGGCGAAAGCAGGAGAAGTACATTGCTGCTGAAGCAACCCTTGATGCGACTGAGAGCTAACTTCAAGCGGAAATACTGCCCCAAGTGCTAAAAGGTGTGAAGCAGAGTGATTATTAAACAAAATGATATTTTTTAAACAAAGTGTTGGCTTTTCACTCGATAGTAATACATGAATTAATGCCATCATAAACAACACATGCTGCAGTCTGTCGTAACCTTATATCTCAAAGAAGATTCCCCCCCTCCTTCCAAGGGCTGATGTGTCTAGATGACCTGTAGAACTGGAAAGGATTGACACTTACAGTGTAAGGAAGTTTCACCCTTGCACAACCCTCCTCCTCCTCTTTTCGCATTCGGGCTTGGGACCGAAAATGGTGGAGTGATATCTATGTCTCATACCTTGTTTTGCGAAGCGAAACAACAACAGTATCATCAGCAAAAAAAATTCATTCCAAGCCCCCAACGTCTTTTCATGCCAGTCTTGCCAACACAAATCATGTATAGACACCGACTCTAGCGCACGGGATCCACCGAGGGTGACGGTCTGTCATGACAGACAGACAGGGCAAGGCACCCAAGTCGCCTTGACGACCTCTCTGTTCTGACAGTAAATCACGGGGCGCCACTAAGCCAGACCCTCGACAGGGGCTTCCGTCTGTTTGCTACAATGACCCTCGCCGCCCGCGCGACCAAAACAGTAGGAGGAGAGCGGGAGGAATAACGAGGAGAAATGGATGGAGGGCCCCGAGCCAGATGGAGGGGACAAAAGAGAAACAAAGGCCTGGAAGAGACAATACGAGCCATCGAGGGGAGACAGCCATCTCACAAAAATGCGTCCGTCCGCGGTGACCTGCGTTGTTTCGTCCTGAAACAGGCGTCCAGTAATTGCTGGGTGAGAGCGTGATTAGGAGACAATCCAGCTTCCCCCCGTGTGTCCCCGTCTGCGCCCTCTTAATTCACCAGAATTCGCCAAAATGGCCTTGCACACGGCGAACATAGTGGCAGAACAAGTTCTTGACACTACTGTATTTCCTTCGTGTGTCCATACAATACGTGTGTGAACAGGGTTTTCTTTTCGTTGTAGCTTGGTTTATTTTACAAGGTGTGCACAGATTTCGAATGAACATTATCTATCAATCTTTTCTCCGGCAAAGTTGGTATTGCTTGCTAGTTTTTGCTTGAATTGAATGCTTTTTTCCGCATCGGAGAAAAACATTTTTGTTGGCATTTGTCCTACTGTATTTTGTGGGACGAATTTTGGGCATCGAATAAAAGACTAGGCCAACAAAAGCACTATCTTAAATGCATACAACTTATTAAAAAAACAACCCCAAAACAACAAGGAAGTTACGCTGAAAACTGTTCCGTGATGCACTCAGCCAAGCAGAAAAACAGATATTTTAAAACTGTACATCGCCTCGAGCGACCACGTGCTCATTGTGGTGCAACCAATAAGCAACGACAATTGAAAGCGGTGGGGCGAAGACGAAATGTGGGCGTTTTTCATTGGTCCAGCACCGTGCAAGATATAAGGTCAATCTATCGCAAGTTCGCAACAATAGTCATGGCACGGTGACTCCATTGCATGCATACGGAGATTTACGTCAATAAGACAGCGTGTTTAATCGCCCAGGGATTTTCTTCACGTGAATTCATTCATCCGACCGAACGTCGTTGTGTTGTGTCAAAGCCTAACCCGACTTTGCTTTCATCGACCATCAACCCTCAAGGTTTACGCCAGAACGTCACACCTATCACGTGGCACTGAACAGACACGCTGCATCCGTTGCTGAACCATGTCAAGCGTAGCTCGCTACAAGCAGAGGCACTGAGGATAATGTATTTGCACCACAAATGCCAGAGTAGCTGGTTCGATTTCACGTAATTAAAATCGCGTGGGCACAAGAACCCTTTTCAACGCTTAGAGACGCATGTTTGCGAAGCTTGCTTTGATTGCTCGGGACTTTTTTGCTCCGCCGATCCGCATGTTTTAATTGGGGGAAAGCTTTTCTCGGGAAGCAATCATCCAACGCTGCTGCTGTTTGCGGTTTTATTTATCGCCGACTCGGGCAATTCCGCGCAACCATCCGCTCCCCCAAAAACTTCCACCCCCTACCCAACTACACGTGCCCGAAAACAGAAAAGTTTCCTTCTTTTATGAGGGGTGGGGTGGGGTGGTGCATCCACCCGCTGCGAGTCCGCATTGTGTTGCTGTTTGCTTGGCCCACGCGCGGACTCCTGAAAAACAGACTCACTCTGTCGTGGTTGCCTGGCTGACGTGGTTGGCGGACAGGCAGGCAGTGGAAACGTCGCTTGACGTCGCTTGACGTCGCTCTCGGGTGTTTTGATAGCGACGACAAAGAGGGAAGCCACCGCCAGTTCTCCATCACACAGCGCGCGATGTTGCGTCCCTCCGTACGCGGTGACACGAGCCTTGGGAGGTAATAGCAGCGCCGACGGTTTGTGCAAGCGCCGCGATATATTGTGGGAAAACACAACACCCCCCCACCCACACCCACCCCCACTGCCCACAAAGCACACGCCCACTCGCAGGACTGCAACCCAGCAAGGAGCAATGGGAGTGGAAAAGGTAGCAAGAGTGGGGGGGGGGGGGGGGGGGGGGGGGGGGGGGGGGAAGAAATCAGAAAGACAGGTCTCTAACGGTCCTGCTCGACGAATGTGGCAACGAGCGTCCCTAACATGCACTGACAAACTAGGCCGACACTTCTTCCCCTGGTCAAACGGCTTTGGCCCAGTTTCCGTTCTCGCTGCGTCTTCGCTGCTTTATATATATATATATATATATATATATATATATATATATATATATATATATATATATATATATCTGTATATATATTTTCGCTGTGTGTGTGTGTGTCTGTGTGTCTGTGTGTGTGTCTGTGTGTGTGACACTCATACGTTTCCACAGTTTTATTCCGATCGACTTGAAACTTGGTATGGGGTCAGGTGTGGACCCGGGTCAGGTCAACGTGGGGTTAAAAAAATGGTGTTGCCATGGTAACCGGAAGTGGGCACAAACAAGATGGCCGCCGAAAACTCAAAGTGCTCCGATTTGACCGAAATTTGGTGTGTCGGTAGGTACAATCGAATAATGAAGATCTGTGGAAAAAAAATTTGGTTGTCATGGTTACGTGACAAGAAAAACAAGATGGCGGCTGAAGAAACAATGGACGACTGTGTCGAAGGCGGCGAAGCCGCCTGAGACACAGGAGTTCCCATCGACTTAAATCTTGGAATGGGGTTAGTTAGATGTGAGCCAGGGTCAGGTCATGGTGGGGTAAAAAAAAAATGGCGTTGCCATGGTAACCGGAAGTGGGCACAAACAAGATGGCCGCCGAAAACTCAAAGTGCTCCGATTTGACCTAAATTTGGTGTGCGGGTAGGTAAAGTCAGATGATGAAGATCTGTGAACAAATTTTTTGGTTGTCATGGTTACGTCACGAGAAAAACAAAATGGCGGCTGAGGTAACAATGGACGACTGTGTCGAAGGCGGCGAAGCCGCCTGAGACACAGGAGTTCCCATCGACTTGAAACTTGGTATGGGGTTAGGTGTGGACCGGGGTCAGGTCAACATGGGGTTAAAAAAATGGTGTTGCCATGGTAACCGGAAGTGGGCACAAACAAGATGGCCACCGAAAACTCA
Organism: Theodoxus fluviatilis; assembly: GCA_034096865.1. Classification (NCBI taxonomy): domain Eukaryota; kingdom Metazoa; phylum Mollusca; class Gastropoda; order Cycloneritida; family Neritidae; genus Theodoxus; species Theodoxus fluviatilis. The sequence goes on along the minus strand of JAWQFJ010000168.1, from coordinate 141,494 downwards.
AAGTGCTCCGATTTGACCAAAATTTGGTGTGCGGGTAGGTAAAGTCAGATGATGAAGATCTGTGAACAAATTTTTTTGTTGTCATGGTTACGTCACGAGAAAAACAAAATGGCGGCTGAGGTAACAATGGACGACTGTGTCGAAGGCGGCGAAGCCGCCTGAGACACAGGAGTTCCCATCGACTTAAAACTTGGTATGGGGTTAGATGTGGGCCGGGGTCAGGTCATGGTGGGGTTAAAAAAAAGGTGTCGCCATGGTAACCGAAAGTGGGCACAAACAAGATGGCCACCGAAACCTCAAAGTGCTCCGATTTGACCGAAATTTGGTGTATGGGTAGGTAAAGTCAAATGATGAAGATCTGTGAACACATTTTTGGTTATGGTTACGTAATGAGAAAAACAAAATGGCGGCTGAAGAATTTGGCTTTGTATGTGGCTTTGACGCTTTGCGCATTGCCTGGCCGCGAAGCGGCTAGTATATATATAAAGAAAAAGGAAAAGCAACGCTTTGACGAAAGCCGCGGTTTTTGTTTAATTTCTTTTATAGAGTGTGTGTGTGTGTGTGTGTGTGTGTGTGTGTGTGTGTGTGTGTGTGTGTGTACACAAACGCAGGCTGTCGTACGGAAAATTTCGGATTCTTGGTCTGTATAAAGAGCTTAGAGGTAAAAACTTACGGGAAATTCGGTCGTGTCGTGGTACTAAATTCTTCTTTGGTTTTGAAATATGTTCATCAAATGAGATGCACGGAATACGATTCACGCAACATATCCTATCAGAGCTAAAATGTTAGCGCAAAAACCGTTTTTGAAGAGAGTTTATATTGCTCCGCGGTCAACTATTTCGTATTCGACGACTTTTTGAGAGGAATTTACTCCAAATTACTGAAAAGCAGTTTGAATGCATCATGTAAATTACAGAAAAAGTAAATAAAAGGGAGGATTCTTGGTAGCTTTATATGGAAAAGCTCTCTAGCAAGCTTCAATATCTTCCTTACAAAATTGTCTCGCTAAGGAAATGAACATGCTCGTTGCACAGTCAATCGGCCGTACCGAAAAAAGACGCTACATTATTCATGAAATAATATTTCTCGTTGAGCGCCGATAATTACACGGCGGTTGTGCATCTGAGAAAATATCGCATCGCGTACAATGCTTATGAACAAGTAGCCACCAGGCAGTGCTGAATAATTCACAAAAAATTCATTCATTGATTTCCAGAGTGACCGACAAATATTGTTCTTGTTCCGCTTTCATCAATAGATCACCAAGAACACAGCGATCTTGGAACAAGATGAAGAAAACCAACATAAGAGACTGAGCAGCGGGAAAAAGCCCACAATGCATGCAACCGAAAGACAACATCTCGCCCCCAGACTTGGAAAAGGTAAAACGGCATGGCATCCTTCGTGGTGGCAGACTGCATATTCAAGGAGAAATAGCTCTGAAAAATGCAAGTCTCTTCTTTCATCGTGCAAACAAGACCCGGTGCACACATAAAGCGACACGCAGTCACCACAACCAAATATAACTTAAAATGATGTTCTTTATATTGGCAGTTGCCAACGTAACGTTTCCGCCGAATTCAGCAACAAAAGCATTGGCCATGTACCGATGCATGGTCTGTGCCCGGCCTTTCGCGCTTCACCAAACCCGCATTTCCTCTCAGAGATATGATGAAATAATAATGCAAGACGATGACGCAAAATGCTACGCAGAATCTCTACGCATTTCCTATGAAGAGCACACTAAAATATGTAAACATACCATTCAATGATTTCCAATGTGCTTAGTCGGCACAGTGTGAAACCAGGTCATACTTTGTGTACGCCAGAGACGAAATAAGCACTTGTCTCAGAACGTTCGAGGAAAGAGTAGTGTCCACCTGGAGACCAAGTTAGACGACGACATCGGATAGGTTGAGAAATATGTGATGTGATCAAGCAAAATATACATAAAGTGGGATTCGAAGATTTTGAGTTATTATATGAACAACTACAAATCTAGAGCTTCAAATTAGGGTAAGAATAATATAAATCGGATAATTCAAAATAAAGCCATTGCAGATTGTAAACGATTATTCGCAAATTAGTCGTTTTGAAAAAAATGGCCGTTGAAGTTGGCAGAGGCAGTGAATGTTGAAAGGCCCAAGCAACGAGGGTCTAATGCGTGTTACAGGTATTCTGCAATAGGATTGAAAGTGGTGAGCAGAACAAACCTAGAACTTACTGACGATTTCCTGTTTGAGGTAATATACACCAATTAGAAAACCAGAGGAGATTTAGATCTTCGATTCAACCTACACAGAATGTGTGCTTTTCAGACAAAGGAAAGGTGTGCATTTCTCTACAAGTAATACTGTGGATTAAATCGGGTTTTTGAGAATGTCATTATCTTCATAACTCTCAGAGATGCCAGACACATGGTCATGGAAGCTGAAAATACCTAAAACTCAATTTAATCACTTGCAAATTATAGTATTTTCATTGAGCGACGTTATGTATATTTTGCTGGATCAGATCATATAATATTATGATAAATGTGAAGCTCTTGGCTTTTTTCGCACATAGATTTAGGTTAAGTTTATGCCAAATAAAATCTGTCTCATTAGCGCGATTTCACTTGCAGTGGGCAACATGACCACAAACAAAGTCTATATTTACACACACGTCTTACATCCATGTCTCTGCTCCCAAAAAGACCTACCCAGTATGATGCAAAGATAAAAGAGAGTGACCATGAACGCTCACAAAATCAATCGCGTCCGTTCTAATGTACTGGGAAACCCATGCACATTAGGCAAGAGAGAGGAAGACAAGATATACCGGACGAGCACAGAAACCCCCCAAAAGAGCAGCAGCTATGACACTAGGAGAGGAGTACAACAACAACTTTCAGGCGAAATCACTGTTGTGAAAAAGAACGAACTGGAGATAGAATGAAAACGGTTGATTAATTTCCAGTCAAACAATGAGACAGTAAAGACTGAAATTGTGGACGGAAAGAAGATCGAAAAGAAATAATTGAAGAGAGTGGAAAAGAAGGAAGGACGACTAAGGTTGGTGTGGGTGGGTGTGTTGATGATGATATGGAAGTTAAG
>JAWQFJ010000168.1:133399-135899 GCA_034096865.1 Theodoxus fluviatilis | reverse complement strand
GAGAGAGAGAGAGAGAGAAAGAGAGCGAGAGAGAGCGGGAGAGAGATGGGGGAGGGAGTAAGAGAGAGATACACAGAGAGAAAGAGAGAGACATATATATATACACACAGAGAGAAAGAGACAGAGAGAGAGAGAAAGAGAGATACACAGAGAGAAAGAGAGAGATACAGAGAGAGAGAAAGAGAGAGACAGAGAGACAGATAGATACAGAAAGAGAGAAAGAGAGAGAGAAAGAGAGAGAGAGAGAGCATTATGGAATGAAGACTGCAGACATTTAAAATCGGATATTCAAATTGGATGATAGAAGTTGTCAAAATCATCCTGTATTTGGCATCAAGGGGTTATCAAGAAGACGGAAGAATAGTCTGGAAAGTTTCACTGAAGAAGAAAAGACGTTTCAGTGACGGACGATATTTAATAAAGTTTATTAAAAAGGAGTACTTTACGTCCAGTACAATGCATAATCGTATGGTGCCCTTGAGGACACTTCCAGAAGAGACCGACCAAACTTTACCCTTTCTTTGGGTGGAGATTGACACAAGAAGAAATTAATCAAATTTCCTACAGACTGAATGCACTTTGTTGTTATGACCCCAGTATTCTTCTGTCGATGGTATCGTGTCCTTTCCGAATGTTCATACTGGTTGCGTCTACCGTATGTTGGCCCCTTGATATCTTGTTGTTTATCAGGGAGTATGCTTTTCCCCCCACAGAGGATGATCTGGATGCGTGATGCTGGAACTCTGCAATGGGCGGGAACCTCTCTGTACAAGCTTCCAGCACGCAAACGTTTCATTGTAATCCCGGCTCACAGAGCCAATCGAGTCTGGAAGAATGGACGAGGCGTGGCAGTCGGCATGGGGCGCCATCTTGCGCGCCCTACCTGACGGGAGCTTGCGCTTTTCCAATCAGCCTCCTGCCTGCGGTCGCACCCAATCAAACGCCCTGCGGATTACGCCATCGGACACGCAGGACTGCTTCTGGACACGCTCGAGTGAAGTGGAAAAGCCGCCAAAGGGATTACGTTGCGTAGACAGAAAACGGTCAGCGAAGCCGTCAATCCCTCTCTCATCTCCGCCCAACTGCCAGCGCCGCCAATGCGCCCTGTGCGTGATCCGGTCCCAGGACACAATGACACAGTGCCATCTGCACGCTTCGCGCATGCTGTGACGATGTGATCCTCTTTGATGCGCGCACGCACGTGAGGCATGCAGAGCCACAATCAAGGCGTTCTGGTGCACTTGCAAACATTGTTCAAATATAATTATAGGAAGAAAAAAAATTGAACCAAATCGCGTCCCCTTATGCCACTTACGCATATATTGAAGGGTGAAGAAAGTTCATTTTTACAAGAGGAAATATAAGAAGCCTTGCTGTCAAGTATAATACAATTAAGACATCAAATTCATTGCAGTTTATAGTTACGTACTAAATTAGCTTCATGAGACGAGTTGTGTGCCTTATGCAACCATGAGATGCGACTTTTGCCGTAAAAGAACACTCCCATCCACCCCACCCCCCAACGCCACACGCACACACACACACACGCGCGCACACACACATATATACACACATGCGCGTGCGCGCGCGCGCGCGCACACACACACACACAGACACACATACACACACTCATACACCTATACAATCACATACTCACATACACACATATACACACACATACACACACACAAACATACATGCGCACGCACACACACACACACACACACACACACACACACACACACACACACACACACACACACACACACACACACACACACACACACACACGAACAAACGCACACAACCACACATATGCACACACACACATGCGCGAACGCCAACACACACAAACTTACACACACATACACACGCACATATAGGGGCACGCACACACACACACGCACGCATGCACAAGCCAGCACAGCAGAACCAACAGTCTGAGAATATGACTTGTCCTGCAATGTACGGGTGCTGTCGGGGAGGATCCATTAGTGTGGATGAGATCAGAAAGAAAAAGGAACACAAAGAAACCATTTTTCTCTGAGGGCTTTCTCAGCTTTGAAAATATGAGTTCAAGTCACGAAAAAGGGACGCCAGCGGTGCACTGCTCCGTACTCGGGGCATCGTGACTCTTTTTTCTCTTTCTCAGCAACCCTTTTTTTCAAGAACGAGAAGAGTCTCCAAGCCATCCCGGCAACCAGATGCCGGAAAGACGGCAAGATCAGGAGTGAGGAGAGAAGCTGAACGCGGGCAATAAGGCACAGCAATGCTCTCCATGAGCATCACTTCAAGTCGTCTGGGGAAAAAACCCACCTTTCGCTGTCACAGACCAAACACTCTCCTATTTGTAATGATGCTTTCGTGGACAGATATAAATTTGCTATGCTTCAAATTTAAAACAAAAATGCAATTCAAACAAAAGCTCTTTCAGTCTCGAATACAATTTGGCTGTTTCGAATTTTAAAAATATTTCTTTAAATGAAATGTATGCGCACCA
>JAWQFJ010000168.1:108399-115899 GCA_034096865.1 Theodoxus fluviatilis | reverse complement strand
ACGAATCCTACATCCTGACTCAATTTCATTCCCTTAACACAAACGACGCATCAAAAGTCAGCGAGGGACAGAGGCAGTCTCGTGTCCATCTTCATCTGACTGGGAAACTCCGCCGTACCGACGACTATACGCAGTCGACTGGGTTACATTCTGCATCATGAGATTGTGACATAAACTGTAATCACTTTGCCTCCTTTTAAAAACATTCATTTTATCAATGTCATCTCCAGTCACCACCGTGCAGCGCCCAGTGACCGGTTTTCCTCCTCGCCTGGAGAGGCAATGCGGGTGAAGTACCTTGCCCAATATTGCAACGCCAGGATCCGCGCAGCTTCGAACTCGGCACCTGCCAGCCCCGAGGCGACAGCAGGCAAGCGCTCTGACCATTGGACAAGAGCCGTAGTCACAACAGGCAGCGAGAGAGGGTTATCTCTGTCTTGGGAAAGTCTGACATGTTGTGTAAACACCTTGACACCTTGTTGGTACATGAGATCAGGGAGTACTAACGTGTCGACCGTCCTGTGCTCATCCCAGAGTGGGGAACGCCGATGACTTTGCCGTCTGATTCTGTGCGTTCCAATTAGTGGCCGAATGTTGTGGAGAGAGATAGAGGGGTCGGGGTCCCGTGTTTGTTCACGTGTGTGAAGTGTTGACTTTTCAGTGCAGTAACCTTGGTGGTTTCACTTACTTTGGTTCGATGCAGAACACTTTCAAGTGTAGCACAATTTTTGCGACAGCTCATTTAAACTGGGATGCAGAGGTTTTGTCAGCCAGTCACTGATGGGTTTACTTCGAGACTGGCCACAGCTTTTGAAACAGGTTGGGTTATCAATGTACAAACCGCAAATGTCACTGAGAGTACCCTTTCTGGTGGATTTGAACAGCGAAATGTAGGCCCTGAAGTGCCACGCGTCCAAGCATCATGTGGCTTACAAAATGAATCGTCCAAAGACAAAATGTTCTCATCAACCCTACACAGTGACAGCTAATTGAACCTAGCATGTTCTCTGCCTTTTACGTCTTCCTCCTGTATGTATTCACTCAGTGTGTGTGTGTGTGTGTGTGTGTGTGTGTGTGTGTGTGTGTGTGCGCGTGCGTGCGTGCCTGCTTGTCTGTCTGTCTGTGTGTCTGTCTGTGAGTCTGTCTGTGTGTCTGTCTGTGTGTCTGTCTTTCTGTCTGCCTGTCTGTCTGTCTGTATGTATGTATGTATGTCTGACAGTCTGTCTGACAGTCTGTCTGTCTGTCTGTCTGTCTGTCTGTCTGTCTGTCTGTCTGTCTGTCTGTCTGTCTGTTTGTCTGTCGTGCCGATTGATAGGTTGGCGAAGCAGGTGTTAAGAATGATGCAAACGAATATTTAAGTGGACTAAATCAGTGGAGCTATGCTTAGCCAGATTTTGTTTTACGTTGATGAACGGCGGAACGGAGAATAAGAAAGGTTTCATCCGATCATCCGACAGAGACAGCGACACTGTTACCAGCAAGACTGGAACTCAAAAATAGCTGGCAGCAATAGATGCATTCTGAATAGCTCTTTTAAATGAACGATGCAATGTACAAGCTATCTAAACTACAATAACATCAAGAAGTTTAGAGATGCCTTAGTTCGTTTCAGAGTATGGAGCAATATATTAAGAGCAATTCTGAGATGCTGAATTCTGAATTCTGAGATGCTGAATTATGAAGATTTCAATAGAGCCTGTCCATTATGTAAAGAAATAAAAGATGAACGTCATTTTAAAATGCAATGCAATGTTTACAGTGATTCTATAAATACATTTAATAACATATACAAGGATCAAGAAATGCAACTATAACACAATTGTTAGATGGGCACGACATTATAACAAGTCGCGACTTGCATACAAGTTAAGCTTTCAGAAAATAGACTACTCTTTGGATCCTTTAGCGTTGACAATGGATGAGAAATAAGTTTCAAACTGTGTTACCCTCTGCTGAAAGTGAACTACCTTATTTGAACATTGCCGTTGTTTCGATATGGTGTTCTTATTTTCAGAGTGTCCATGCCGCTTTGGGCTCTATCCTTGGTAAGGAGTAATAATACATCATACTATGAACTGTTGCTGTATTATAAATCTCATCGTGGATCTTAATTTGAATTTTAATACGTGTATTTATCTGTATATTTGAAAAATGAGATGGTTCGTTGGCCTCAATAAAGATTCATCTGTCTGTCTCTCTCTCTCTCTCTCTCTCTCATTTCTTTTCATTAACTTCACTTTATTTGAAGAGGACACACACACTCTCTCTCTCTCTCTCTCTCTCTCTCTCTCTCTCTCTCTCTCTCTCTCTCCAATTGTAAATGTGTCGTCTCGAACTAATTTAATGCGTTTCGGTAAGACAAAGATTTTCCCGATACACATCAATACCATTTATTGCGTATCAAGTACTGGCTAAGGATTTTGAGAGTGGACCATGATAGACGTCCAAGTCTTTCGTATTCGTAGTTCGTGTAGCCTTCCACAGCAGTACACCACTTGAGCCAGAAAAATAAAATATATATTGGCAAATTTTAATTTGGAAAATGCTTGGTTGAAATATTGCGTTGTTAAAGACAGAATGATTTAGACCTTTTGTTCACAGTGGGAAAACATTTTGAAAGACAGTGATATACATTAGCATTCTTTCCATACAGAAATGAAGAGCGAATGTGTTGTGGAAAATTACTTGTACAGCATAAATAAGAAGGTACTCAGAGGCGTGCTTTTTTAGTTTCGGATGAAGATAGCTGATTCGTAAATCCATAAACAGATACACGCTATACATTCGTCGTAGCTTCTCTGTCCATTGTGTAGAAAACAGGGCGAGAATGAATTTCATTTGTAACTGGTCTTCCCTAAATGAGTCTCTCTAATACCTTCGGTGATTTACGATCTTGCGTCATCGTAAAGGACACTCAATGTCCTTCAATATCATACCAAAATTATTAATTGTGCCATGGTTGCCGAGTTACGAACATTTTATTACGTATGTACCAAACAAGAGTTTTTCAAGAAAACTGCATTCGAAGTTTGAGCTCCATAATTGCATAGCAACCCCATGCTTGCAGTTGAGCTACATCGATTAAAGGAATCTCAGAGCTAATTATTATATACATCCTCCAACGGCTTATGAAAATGACTTACGCGCTTGGATGAGAACCCGCGGCGTGTTACTATGCCAAACACTTGATCGATCTGTTCGTGAGCACCACAGCAGCGATGTGGTGATGAGTTGGAGTGTTACGCAATCAGATGAAATTTTCCCCACACTGGAATTGCAGTGGTTATCTAAAGACGTCAAAATTAAAACACAGCGGTAGATCTGAAATCTGAAACTCTCGGTATAATTTTTTCGTAGCTTTCTGACTCGAGTGAAAGTTCACTACCGCTGGAGTGACCTCTTTGAACGAGTTTTCGACCATATCTCGATGTGATCAGAGTATCCAAGCAACAAGATGTGGGAGGACGGGGGATGTCCCGCATTGCAAGATCTGCCAGAACGTTGCCTCTTGCCACATCTACTTCTACCTAGGGAAAGTCCGGTACAAATACTAATGAGAAGCGATAGTGAGCATGTTATTAGAGTCCTAAGTACATTTTTGTACAAAAACCTTCCAACGACGTAAATGTTGGGCCTTGGAGACACCTGAATGCATTGCCTTTTCTTGGTGCTTCGTCGGACAGGTAAATCCATTGCAGAGATTCTTGTCATCGACACTAATGTCCCACCTGAATTTGGGCATACATCTCACGCAAACTGTATTTAACATAGGCTGGAGATCTCTTCAATAGATCATTTGCTCTCTCTCTCTCTCCCCCCCCCCTCTCTCTCTCTCTGTCTCTCTCTCTGTCTCTCTCTCTCTGTCTTCTCCCTCTCTCTCTCTCTCTCTCTCTCTGTATGTGTGTGTCTCTGTCTCTGTCTCTGTTTCTCTCTGTCTCTCTCTCTCTCTCTCTCTCTCTCTCTCTCTCTCTCTCTCTCTCTCTCTCTCTCTCTCTCTCCTTAAACACCCCTCGAAAAAGGCTTCCTTCAGTTTGCTTTGTTGTTGCTCATCCATCTATCCATCGATTCATCCATCCATCCATCCATCCATCCATCCATCCATCCATCTGCTCGTTTGTTTCCTATTTCACTAGTTTCTTCATTCATTAGGTCATCTTTCATTTGCCGCCTATCCTATATTTGAGCTTATTTGGTTTTTGTCTTCTAAACATCAATCTCTGACGCGTTCCGCCCCGTCATGCACCCTGAGTACGTCAACGTAACTGACGCTTGAGCAGTCGACTGCGAGTCACTCAGCCTCAAGTCCCTTTCTGCTGTCTGCCTGGGAAAGTTCGCTGTTCCAGTCAAAACATTGCCCTCGGATTCCTTCTCATAATCAGGAGCCAGGAAGGATTCTGTCTGCCTTGAGAACGTCTGGGCTCTGTGACTGGACGCTTTGTCAATTTGTTGGTGCACGAGATCTGGGAGCACTTGAGGCAGCTTTTTCCTTATCCGTCCAGCATAAGGGCAGCGGAAGACATTGCTGTCCGAGTTTATGCATTCCAATAAGACGCCGAACGTTGTGTGAATGGAGAGAGAATGATCGAGGCGCTTTCTTTGTCCACCCGTGTGATGAACTGACTTTTCATTGTATAATGCCTTCGACCATTTCATCTACAAGCGACAGAATACAGAACAAACAAAGATGCGCGAAAATCCAGTCAAAGCATTTTGAGCTCGCTGCACACAAAGCGATTTCTCGGACGGACGAAGTGTTCCCATTCACCGTCCACAATAAGCACAAGGAGGAGGCGAGGGCGGGTGGGTTGAAGGCGAATCTACACTGTGCCCACTCCAGTGACAACATGGGGTGACATTCAATTCTTCACGCGCGAGGAGCAGCGGGAGGTGCGGGCTACAGCGACTGGGATTGGCTTAGGCAGGACTTTCGGCCTGGGAACACCTCCTTGGACTGCCATGGTCCCCACCTCCAAATCACTCGTGTGGGAAAGGAAGCCGTGGCCAAGATCATTAGAACACCGTCGTCCAGCTCGCCCACCCCGCCTCGCCCCAGCTCCGCGGTGCAAATAATAGGCAACTCAGCCGTGCTCTTCCGCGCCGGCCGCCGCGTGTCAGGAGTCAAGAGTTATGGGCAGGATTTGTCAACATCTCCTGTCTGAGCATAATCGCTCGTATACACCGGTAGACAACGCTCTAGCAAGAGGAGGGGGCGGGGAATTCAGCCACGCGAAAGTTTGACACGGGTTTCCCAGGCATCACTTACCGGGCGGTGGCTCGCTAATCATCATACCCCCTCTGGCGGGCGTTAGTGTCGCCCTCTAGAGGTGGTGGCGTGGCTGTGCGAAGGGCGGAGATTGCTTGGTCAGACAGTGCTGCGCGATTGTTATGACGCCTGCAATTCTTATTTTGACACTCATCCCCAATCAATGTTGAGAGAGAGAGAGAGAGAGAGAGAGAGAGACAGACAGACAGACAGACAGACAGACAGACAGATAGACAGACACACACACAGACAGACAGACAGACAGACACACAGACAGACAGACACACAGGCACACAGACACACAGACAGACAGACAGACAGACAGTCAGAATGACTGACAGACAGACAGATGACAAATAGACAGACATCTTGCTCTCTTTTTCACACACACACACACACACACACACACACACACACGCGCGCGCGCGCGCGCGCGCGCGGATGGTCAGAGGGAGAGGTATAAGCAGTGGTTTTTCTGTATTCATTTATGCACGCGAGTGAAAAAAGAATAATTAAATCGGGTTTGGCGGAGAAATGAAAGATGACTGCTTTCACTCGCAGAAATGGGGAAGATGGACAGGGCTTGAAGGCCTATCCGCTTTTGTAGACTACGCAAGACAAAGAAATCCAAATCACTGATGCTTATTGGAATATGACAAAGTCAGCAGAATTCCCCTGGCATAATTATGTCCTTTTTTGCCATGGGTCTGCCCTGAACCCTTACCCGCAAAGCGTCAGAGAAATGAAACAGAAATATTGTAGTAAGGGCGAGAGCGGTAAATACTTTGAATTTTCGTATGATCATTCCACTTTTTGGCACCCGTATAGCACTTATTACAAAAGACCATATTTTCTGCTTTTTGAACGCACTCAACTACCAATACATGTACATGTTTATTCTTTTGTGCTTTCATGCTGATGTCAGCTTCACATAAGCTTATGAGTACAACGACGGAGAAGACATCTGCCATTTAAAAACGAGAAAAAGCACGCAGAAGACACACTATTGCTTGTTTGTCGGAAATCTAGACAGGCTTCGTTGTATTTTGATCATAACCGGACTAAATTTTCAGTCGTGGGCACCGTTAAGCCCTAACTTAATAGCCCGACTGTCAGTCGGGAGAACCGGCGTTCGGGGTTCTCGCCGAAACTGCGTTCGTTCTCAATAGAGCGTGCCGAGACGCCTGCACGGTGAACCGGCGTTCGGAGGATCTCGCCGTACCTGCCGTACTTTCACGACCTATTGATGCATTCAACATACAGCTTTGATAAATTAATGCTGTTCATGGCTTATATTTTCTTTGGATGGGTTTCTAGTATCCTCAAAATACAGCGTTTTCTGTGCGAACCGTAGACTGCATGTTCACCATTTAATTGTGCAAAAAGTGGCGAGAACGCCAACAAAAGCTCCTCTTGTCAGAAGAGTCGTTTTCTCAGCCAATGAGAAGCCAGCTCCCATTACATGCGCTGCAAGCAAATTTTTGCCCGACACTTTCTCGCCGAAACAGAGCGAGCTAGCTGTCGGGTTGTTCGACGCGCACGGAGCACGGGCAGTTAAGGGCGAACACAGTTTGGGCCGAACGATTTGGTCGGGCGAAAGCTGTACGGGCCTTTCGCCGAGCAACCGTTCGGGCTATTAAGTTAGGGCTTTACAACCGCTGGCTGTCGCGATCCTTCTGCATCAAAATGGCATGCTTTGAAACCCAAAGTGCGTTTTCGTTGCTTCAATGTGGCTCTAAAGGCCTGCTTTAAGTTGCCTACTGAATTCACATTGCGTCAATTTTAGGGATGAAACATACACAAACTGACAACATTACGTCAGCACGTGGCGGAAATATCAGCTGCACGTGACGCTTTTCAAAATCGCTAGAGCGGCGAGGTAGGAGTAGCGGTGAGGTATAGGAGTAGCGGTGAGGTAGGAGTAGCGGCGAGGTAGGAGTAGCGGTGAGGTAGGAGTAGCGGTGAGGTAGGAGTAGCGGCGAGGTAGGAGTAGCGACGAGGTAGGAGTAGCGACGAGGTAGGAGTAGCGGCGAGGTAGGAGTAGCGACGAGGTAGGAGTAGCGGCGAGGTAGGAGTAGCGGTGAGGTAGGAGTAGCGGTGAGGTAGGAGTAGCGGTGAGGTAGGAGTAGCGGTGAGGTAGGAGTAGCGACGAGGTAGGAGTAGCGGTGAGGTAGGAGTAGCGACGAGGTAGGAGTAGCGGTGAGGTAGGAGTAGCGACGAGGTAGGAGTAGCGGCGA
>JAWQFJ010000168.1:100899-103399 GCA_034096865.1 Theodoxus fluviatilis | reverse complement strand
CTCCCGTTTACCGTCACCTTCCGGTTGTGAACAGGAAAGCAGACCCTGCTGTCAAAGGTAGTCCCCACAGATACGAAGTGTACCTGGGTGACCTGCTCCCTGGGTTTCAGTGTCCTGTTCAGAGATGGGCAACGACGTTTAACATGCCCGGGATCACCGCAATGCCAACACCCGGCCGCTTCTAGTACTCCCCTTGGAGCTGTCGTGTCCCTTTCATTCACTGGAGACAGGTGTCGTGGCGATCCCTTGCCCTGACTACTCCCCATGGGTGCTGGAACCTCAGTGGCCAACCTGGCCTCCAAATGCCGGTCCGCAATGTCAGCCACCGTCTCTACGTCGTTGGGAGCTTTAGTTCGCACTGCCGTGGCTAGACCCGCGTTCATCGTCTCGTAGAGCTGTTCTTGGAGCACGAGATCGGCTAGGTCATCAAACGTTTCCTTTTTCCCAGCTCTTGCCATCCACCTCTTCAGCAGAGTTTTCAGCCGTAGTAGAGCCTGATGGAAGGTTTCGTTCGCGTCTCGTCTAGCCTGACGAAATCTCTTCCGGTAGGATTCGGCAGTGAGGTGAAACCGGGTTTGAAGAGCCTTCTTGACCTCCTCATACTTTTGTAGTTCTTGCAGAGACAACGCAGCCAGCGTTTCTCCTGCTGTACCATCCATTAAGGCCATAAGCGCCCTTCCCCAGGTGTCCTCTGGCCACTCCTCTCCCTGCGCGATGGTCTCGAACCGGGTCAAGTAGATATCCAAATCGTCTCCTGGCTTGAATCTGGGTGGTTCCAATTTTACTTGAGCTAGGGTAGCCTTAGGTTCGCGAGTCTGAGCTTGCCTCCCGATCAACTCTGCGAGTGTCTGACGCCAGCATTCCATGTCTTCTTTTCTTTGTTGCAGTTCGCGTTCTTCCCTTTCGCGTTCTCGTTGTTCCCTTTCGCGTTCTCGTTGTTCCCGTCGCTGCATTTCTCGTTCTCTTTCCAACCTGTCTCGTTGCTCCTTCTCTTCCCTTTCTTTCCGTTCTATTTCTCGTTCCATACGTTCCTTCTCTTCCCTTCGCTGCTCCCTCTCTTCCCTCTCCCTCCGTTCCTTCGCTTCTCTTTTATCAAGGTACTGCAACATTGCCAGCCACTGAAGCTGTGAGCCACCATCGCCTTCACGTTTCGCTGGAAGCTCTCCTGGTATCGGCTTTTCTTTCTCTGGCCTCGCCCCCAGACCTTGTAACCGCGGCGTTTCTCCTCTGGGTTCTGGCACATACTGTCGAGTGGGAGTGGCGACGACGGGGGAAGTACTCGCCAGAACGGAACCCGGTATTGCGGCATCACCCAATCTAGGCGACTCTGGTGGCCCTTTCGCTGCCCTACCTCTTGTAACTCTCCCTGCATCAGCCATAATGCCAGTTCTCTAACCCCGAAAAGTCAATACGCGGAGCAGTCAAGACGCGCAGAGATATGGGTTCAAGGTCAAACACAGGTAAGCAAGCATGCAGATACAAAAACCCTCAAAGTCGTAAAAAAAAACAACCAAAACAAACCCGACAAATATCACAGTGAGAAACACATGTGCATACATGAATTGAATCCCTATAAATCAGGTAAACAACAAATCATGGACAACGAGGCAATATCCCGGACGAGCCCCCAATCTGTCACGGCCCGGGTGGTTGACTGCTGATGTAAAAGCAGTCCCGTGCAGATATTTATGTTTTAAAGGGAAAATCGCATGATTGTCCAACAACCTAACACTATTCAAAACAACGCCACACCAGACATAAATCAAATATAACAATTTAATAACATAATACAAGGAAGAACCAGTCAATGCAAATATAATTTCACACCCACCATTATGCCAGAACACTCCAGCACAAATCCACAACAAAAATCTCTCCACAGAATAAACAACAATCACAAACCTACAAAAGCTCCCCAAAGCACAAACAATACTTTCATAACATAATACAAGAAAAAAAACCAGTCAATGCAAATATAACTTCACACCTCACTTCACAACCACCATTATGCCAGAACACTCCAGCACAAATCTACAACAAAATTTCTCCACAGAATAAACAACAAGCACAAACCCACAACAAAAGCTCCCCAAAGCACAAGCAATACTTTCAACTCAAATCAATGATTATCACTCCAACACACCAATTGGAATCTGCTAGAATTTTCCAGCAACAAGTTTACAACAATTCTTGTCAAGGAACAAACAACCAAAACCTCTAATTACCACAATTATTCCTACAATGTTCCAAAACCACTTCAAAGTGCAAGTCACCCCCTCATGAACGTCAACACGAGTCCACAACGTTCAAATCCGTCAGCCGTGACGGCCCTGCACCCATACTATAGGCGCACACAAGAAAAAGAATGAGGGACTTGCCTTCCTGGAAGCTTGGCGCTGTCAGTGACGCTGACTTCGTCAGCAGACGTCAGACCCCCGCAGACACAGCAAGACTAACATGAGATTAAATTACAAAGAAGATCAGCCTGTGAACCATCACA
>JAWQFJ010000168.1:78399-93399 GCA_034096865.1 Theodoxus fluviatilis | reverse complement strand
GAGTGGAATTCTCGGTCGAAATAACTTTTGTTCTAGTGTTGGCATTTCTCCCAGTGGGTTGGGGTGAGAATTGGTCCACAGCGTCTCAGTGTGGGTTGGAGGTGAGAATGGGTCCACAGAGTCTGTGTGGGTTGGGGGTGAGATTGGGTTCACAGCGTCTCAGTGTGGGTTGGAAGTGAGAATGGGTCCACAGAGTCTCAGTGTGGGTTGGAAGTGAGAATGGGTCCACAGCGTCTCAGTGTGGGTTGGAAGTGAGAATGGGTCCTCAGCGTCTCAGTGTGGGTTGGGGGTGAGAATGGGTCCCCAGCGTTTCAGTGTGGGTAGGGGGTGAGAATGGGTCCACAGCGTTTCAGTGTGGGTTGGGGGTGAGAATGGGTCCACAGCGTTTCAGTGTGGGTTGGGGGTGAGAATGGGTCCACAGCGTCTCAGTGTGGGTTGGAAGTGAGAATGGTTCCATAGCGTCTCAGTGTGGGTTGGGGGTGAGAATGGGTCCACAGCGTCTCAGTGTGGGTTGGGGGTGAGAATGGGTCCACAGCGTCTCAGTGTGGGTTGGGGGTGAGAATGGGTCCACAGCGTCTCAGTGTGGGTTGGGGGTGAGAATGGGTCCACAGCGTCTCAGTGTGGGTTGGGGGTGAGAATGGGTCCACAGCGTCTCAGTGTGGGTTGGGGGTGAGAATTGGTCCTCAGCGTCTCAGTGTGGGTTGGGGGTGAGAATGGGTCCACAGCGTCTCAGTGTGGGTAGGGGGTGAGAATGGGTCCACAGCGTCTCAGTGTGGGTTGGGGGTGAGAATGGGTCCACAGCGTCTCAGTGTGGGTTGGGGGTGAGAATGGGTCCACAGCGTCTCAGTGTGGGTTGGGGGTGAGAATGGGTCCACAGCGTCTCAGTGTGGGTTGGGGGTGAGAATGGGTCCACAGCGTCTCAGTGTGGGTTGGGGGTGAGAATGGGTCCACAGCGTTTCAGTGTGGGTTGGGGGTGAGAATGGGTCCACAGCGTCTCCCTGTGGGTTGGGGGTGAGAATGGGTCCACAGCGTCTCAGTGTGGGTTGGAGGTGAGAATGGGTCCACAACGTCTCAGTGTGGGTTGGGGGTGAGAATGGGTCCACAGCGTCTCCCTGTGGGTTGGGGGTGAGAATGGGTCCACAGCGTCTCAGTGTGGGTTGGAGGTGAGAATGGGTCCACAGCGTCTCAGTGTGGGTTGGAGGTGAGAATGGGTCCTCAGCGTCTCAGTGTGGGTTGGGGGTGACAATATGTCCACAGCGTCTCAGTGTGGGTTTCGTGAAAAGCTGAATAACCAGGAAAATCTGAATTTATTTTCTCATTCTAACCAGTTCTTGCTTTTCTGATCAATGGCCTTAAATTAGCCTTTAAAAACTGGTACGCCGTGAAACTTCATCCATCCACGCATCGTCATCGATACAGCCATTAAAATAAGATTTTAAAAAGTAACTGTGAGGTTTGGAACCTTTTTTTTCTTCTCAGTCGTCGGTGACAAGTTATGCTCAGGACTTATATTTGGGGGAAAAAACCACTGCGGTAAGGAAAATTCCGTTCATGACATTTCAAACACAGTTGTATATTGATGACAGACTTGTGAAACTTATGAATGTTATGAATGCTCTTTCTGTCCATGTTGACGAAAAACTCGCAAAGACAACTGAATGAAATGCACATTTCGTCATCATGTGACCATGGAGAAAATTGAGAGACAAGGATTGCCTTGCAGACCAACGTTCAACTGCCAAGCACAGAAGTCTCATCATGTTTCGTAATGATAGACAATAATACTTTTCCCAAAGTTGCAAGCAATTTCCTAAGAAATTCGTTTGAACTCTGAATAGTCATATTTAGAGGTCACTATTGTGAAAAATTAGAAGAAAAAAATTCTCATGTTGAAAGGTTTTGGTATAAAATCGAAAAAAATGAGAATCTATGCAATTATCAGATGTGCTACTCTGCTGCTGCCATTCTACATTATCTCGAGGGAGCTATGGCTCTGAGATGTGTAGGAAATGCTTTGGGACGGATACATGTTTTAAAGAACTAACTTAACATAATGTGCCCTAATAATATGACTTTCAGCAGCAAACTCTCCACGTGCACATCAAGGGTATGCGCTGGAAAACCCCCCACATACTCAACACACAAATGTAGACACTGTAACATGCCCTGGAATAGGGGAGCTGAAAACAGGCTCTAACACTAAAGCGAACACACTTCTATCATTCCTAACTCTACTCTTTCACTGAATGAACGCAACAGTCACTGCCCTGGAGAACACCAGTAACATTTGAGGCTTGCTTTCTACAAGGAGTCAAAAAGGAGTTCATCGAGTGCAAGTAAGAATAATCCACTTTAACGCTGTCCTCACGATAACTGTTGAACTGATCGTAGAGATCATCTAACCTGTGTGACTGACTTGACATTCTCGGCCGAAATAACGCTTGCTCTATAGTGCTGGCATTTCGTCGTTGGAACTTCTCCCTGTGGGTTGGGAGTGAGAACTAATGCACCACGGCTCCCTATGCATTTCGTCGTTGGAACTTCTCCCTGTGGATTGGGGGTGAGAACTAATGCACCACGGCTCCCTATGCATTTCGTCGTTGGAACTTCTCCCTGTGGATTGGGGGTGAGAACTAATGCACCACGGCTCCCTATGCATTTCGTAAGGGGCGAGTAGCTTGGGACACCGTGACCTGACTTGCACTTACTCCAACTCTCATAACGTTCGTGATTAATGGCCTTGAATAGCCTACAAAGGCTGAGAGGCAGTAGAACTCAACCCCTTCATTCATAGTTACTGAACTTTTCACTAAAATAGAATAATTTTTTTTAATGCTTGTGAGATTCGGAACTTTTTCTTTTCGTTTTAGTTGGCAGTGACAAGTTAGGTAATGCAGCTTGTCTCAGGATGTGTATTTTGAAAACACTGTAGGCATAAGAAAGTTCCGTTTATGACATTTCAAATACAGTTGTATATTGATGACAGACTTCCATCTTGTCCTTTTGGACGAACAACTCGCAAAGAAAAATGAGGCAAGGGAATTGTATTTGCAACGATATTTATTCATATAACGTCATACAATAATATCAGATGTACATTTCGTCATCACGTGACCATGCATGGAGAAATATGAGCGACAAAGATTGCTTCGCAGACCGACGTACAACTGCACAGCAGAAAAGACACAACAAGTTTCGTGATAATAGACAAAAATATTTTCCCCAGTTTCAAGCAATTTCCCATGAACTTCTTTTGCACTGTGAATAAAAGTCATATCCAGTGTCCACTGTTTAACTAATCAGACTAAAAAATTCTAATTTAAAACAGTTTGCGAAATAAAACTCTTCTTCTGGTATGAAATCGTAATATATTCAAAATATACTGTATTGAAATTGAGACAAACTATGCAATTATCAGATGTGTTGCTCTGCTGCTGCCGGTCTACAATTAATCTGTAAAACATGAAAGCTAATTTATCTTGAGGGAGCATTGGCGGAGCAAATGCTTCAAGACAGATTTAGGTAATATTTATTTTTAAAAAAACTAGTATTGGGTATTGTTACCTATATGACTATGGTCCCTCCTCGCGACTTCCCAGCAGCAAACCTTTTATGCGCACAGCGCGGGTATGCGCGGACATGCATCGCACACACTCGCACACAGATGTGAGCACCGCAACATGCCATGGTAAAGCAGAGCCGAAAAACGGTTCAAACTCTAAACCGAAAACACATGGTTTTTAATCACTAAATGAACGCAGCAGTCACTACTCTTGAGCACATTACAAAGTATAGTAAGAGGAAAAGACCAGGTTAAACGCAGAAAAGAGTTATTAAGATACGACCGATGACCTACATTTGAAGGAAAATAACATAAAACACAGAATTACATGAAACAAAACATAACTGAATACTTTTGGTAAGGGTTTCCGAATCCGGGCGTCAAAGCCGCAGCAATAGAGCTTGGAGACATTAGATTGGTTCATCGGCCGCATCGCCCTTTCTTCCAGGAGCCTGGTGTTTAAAGAATTGATTGGTAGCAATGGATGGTGGCATGCTTGGGCGAAAATATTGCCAGGTATCTGTATTTCGATTTTTCCTGTTGGAATCACCTTCCTATGTCTTTGCATTTATGTATTGATCTTGCCTAACCGACCGAAGACTGCACAAAGCAAATACTAACTACCCGGATTCTGAAACCTGCAAAACTATTAGACAAATCGGCCTTTTCATTTTAGAAAGAACATTCTACCATCATGGTTTAATACTGTCAAAATGAATAGATTTATGAATGGATAGACGAATATAGATATAGATAGAAACTCGAACACTAACACCCCCAAAATACTTGAACACGCAAAAACACCCCGAAGAAGCTAAAATATGAGCTAAAAAAATCGCTGGCCCTGCCATCTGCAAAGTGTGTAATTATCTCCCAGCATTATTATTTTTTCCAGGTCGATCAATTGAACGAGAGAGAGAGAGAGAGAGAGAGAGAGAGAGAGAGAGAGAGAGAGAGAGTTAAGGGTTTGTCTCTGTAACGCCACTGAAGATGACAGTACAGAAGAAAGAATGAGAGCAAGTCTGCCTTTCCCGAATCATTCGCCTCGTGCGAATCGCGCAGGGGGAGACGCGGTGATAGTATTCTCACCCCCGACCTCCAGGGATATAGAGATAGGTAGGTAAGCAGTTAGATAGATAGATAGGTAAGTAGATAGATAGATAGATAGATAGATAGATAGATAGATAGATAGATAGATAGATAGATAGATAGATAGATAGATAGATAGATAGATAGATAGATAGATAGATAGATAGATAGATACTTAGATAGATAGATAGATAGATAGATAGATAGATAGATGGATGGATGGATGGATGGATGGATGGATGGATGGATGGATGGATGGATGGATGGATGGATGGATGGATGGATGGATGGATGGATGGATGGATGGATGGATGGATGGATGGATGGATGGATGGATGGATGGATGGATGGATGGATGGATGGATGGATGATGGATGGATGGATGGATGGATGGATGGATGGATGGATGGATGATGGATGGATGGATGGATGGATGGATGGATGGATGGATGGATGGATGGATGGATGGATGGATGGATGGATGGATGGATGGATGGATGGATGGATGGATGGATGGATGGATGGATGGATGGATGGATGGATGGATGGATGGATGGATGGATGGATGGATGGATGGATGGATGGATGGATGGATGGATGGATGGATGGATGGATGGATGGATGGATGATAGATAGATAGATAGATAGATAGATAGATAGATAGATAGATAGATAGATAGATAGATAGATAGATAGATAGATAGATAGATAGATAGATAGATAGATAGATAGATAGATAGATAGATAGATAGATAGATAGATAGATACACTAGATAGATAGATAGATAGATAGATAGATAGATAGATAGATAGATAGATAGATAGATAGATAGATAGATAGATAGATAGATAGATAGATAGATAGATAGATAGATAGATAGATAGATAGATAGATAGATAGATAGATAGATAGATAGATAGATAGATAGATAGATAGATAGATAGATAGATAGATAGATAGATAGATAGATAGATAGATAGATAGATAGATAGATAGATAGATAGATATTCAAATAGGTATAGAAAAAAAGAAAAGACACAAAGGTGAGTTCCTCAGTTTTGTCTAGAACGGGGAAAAAAGTATACATTGCAAGTCAACCCAAGAACAATTTTGTGGGGAGAGAAAAATCCATGAGACAAACCATATTCTGATACCTCCACTTGACAAACTTACTCTTTGCACTCATAAGTATCACAGTCGCACACTATTTCCCCGCCACCTCCAGTGCTGTGTAAGGAAACGCACCGAATGCAATGATTTCACTAAGCTGAATTACCCGACTGGCCGTGTATCTAGACGTGCAAAACGCAAGACGCATTAATCATACTATTTTGCCACAAATGAATTGATAAAATGGTGTGTAATATTATGAGAATTAATGAAGCAGCATCAACGTATACAGGAATTTCATACCTAAAATCATCCCAGAAATGTCAAGCAGTATACTTTGGGATTTCCATTTCATGACTGTTCACTTGTAAAACATGACAGACAGTCATTTTCTTTTATTCTCATGGTAAAATTCAAGGCTACAAAACGATGGTGGTTTAATTATGTATGTGTGCCTTACGTTTTGATTTCGATATGACGGAAAATCGCGGTCAAGTCATCCCTAGCAGGGACAGGACCACATCATCTGCTCGCCCCGCTCTAGTGCCAGCTGGTCAACAGTTACGATTTTATTTCTTTAGGATGACTTTCAAAGGGGACCAAAAAAAATTTCTACCACTGATAATATATAGATGTAATTTTCCACATAAACATATTAAATGAATCAATGTGTTCAAAAGTTTTGCTCTTTGTTTTGTTTTGAATTTACATGGAAACAGCAGACTAATAATGAGTACTAATATCTCCACGAGAAATATATTTTCAAATATACTGGGAGGCCAAAAAATGTCTTTGAAAACAAACACCTTCAATCAGATACAAGAAAAGATTTTCCAACTATCGTCATTCTTGTTCCCCAAACATCAGAATGAATTTTTTTCCCTCCAAAACCAAAATGCCTAAGCAGCCACTTTTTACAAGAAATCTTTCAGACAAGCGGGCTTAAAGATGCGTTAGACACGAGTACATATTGGTAAGGCGACTCGTATGCTACACAGGGCAATTGGACACGTTCAGTCGTAAAGTTGAGTCTCTCTGAGCATCTGAACTTTGGGGTGAGAAGCAGGGAAGCAAAGGTGCAATGCGGGCAGAAAGTGTATCGCCGTTCCTTTTGAAATGTCTGCGATTGTTCCTCAAAGTTTCTCGCCATCTGCAGGCAGTGATCTGGGATGGCCTGCGTCGTTGCAAAGCGTACACACAATGTCTGCAATGATTTCTAGTCTGTAGCCAATGTTCACATACAAAATTCATTTCGGGCCACAAGAAAAAGTTACCAAATACAGCTCGCATCTTGAAACGAGCGCAATACCACTTCGGTGGGAAAGAGACCCCCAAGAGTCCGTCTCTTAATCATAAATAATACATCGTCTGCCAGACTGCTGCGTGAGATCTCATGTTAAACATCACAGGGTGTGGGGGCGACCAGAGATACTTAGAGGCCGAGTGTTCAATAGAGGCCGTTCATCTTGCCGAGAAGGGCGGGGTTGAGGAGGTAGGGCAGGGCCTGGTAGCCGAGGGGAGCGGGCTGTGATGAGAGGAGGGGAGAGCGGGAATAGAATGCGGAGTGGGGAAGGGAGTGGTGGCTCATGCCCGTGCCCCCCAGGACTGGATGGGATGAGGGGGAGGACAGAGGTGGGGAGCACTGACTCGATGACACTGGGAGAGGAGTTCCGTCGTGCAGCTTACGGACGTGCTTCTTGAGGTCGAAGTTGCGGCAGAAGCCCTTGGAGCAGACGGGGCAGGTGAAGGGCTTCTTGTCGTTGTGGGTGTGCATGTGGAAAGTCAAGTTGTAGATCTGATGGAAGGCCTTGTTGCAAATGCTGCACTTGTACTGCTTGGAGGTGCTGTGCGTCAGGCGGTGGTTCTTGTAGTTGCCCTTCTGGTGGAAACCCTTTCCGCAGTACTCGCACTTCCACGGCTTGTAGCCCTGGTGGATGCGCATGTGGGTGTTGAGCGTGGAACTGCGATTGAAGGCCTTGCCGCACACGGAGCACTTGTGGGGCTTCTCCGAAGTGTGGATGATCTTGTGGCGGCACAGCGTGGACGCCTGGCGGAAGCCCTTGCCGCACACCTTGCAGATGAAAGGGCGGGCCCCAGTGTGCACGGGCATGTGGCGCGTCAGGTTGTAGTGGGCGTTGAAGACCTTCCCGCACTCGTTGCATTTGAACGTCTTCTGCGACTTGCTCAACGGCTTCTTCAGCTTCTCTCCCTCGCTCGACGACGGTGACGTGTTTTCGGTTTCCGGTGACTTGCATTCCAAGGTCACGTCCTCGCAGCTCTCCTTTTCCGGTTCCGCCTTTGCCTCTTTCGCGTTCTTGCCCACATTCTTTGTCTCGGCACGAGAGTCCACCGGGGTGGTGCTCTTGGCGTCACCCTGACTCCTCTGGGGAAAGCGTTGGTTCAAACCATTTCGGTGCCTGTCCGCAGGTAGGGGCATTCCAACAGGCGCTCGAGAGGGGGAGGGGGAGGGGGGTGCTCTGGGTGAAGTCAATGAAGCCTTTTCGTGTGAGAAAGGGGCGCCGTAGCTCATCTGCAGCTTGAGGAAGTCCTGCTGAGACATGAGACGGGAGAAGTCCTTGGCACCTGAGAGAGCCTGAGCTTGGGCCAGGAGGGAGTAGTTCCTCAGCAAGGCTGCATGCTGCTCGTCCATGTAGGACGGCCTTCCCATAGAGAAGGCGGGGTGGTACACGCCGAAGTCCCTCCCGTCCCTAACACCCCGAATGCCCCCCAGGCCGTCCCCACCCATGAGCCAACCAGGGCAGGTGGGGAGTCCATGGTAGAGTAGGGGGGAGGGGAAGGGGCCCATGCCTGGCTGCTTGGTCACCGTGGGTCGCACAGGTCGGGACAGGAGGTTGAGGGGCGCCACCCGGCCTGCTTGCCCAGCCATGGCAGAGTGGGGACCTGAGGGGGTGTATAGAGGTGGCATGTCGCTGGAAGTTGGGGAGTGGATGTTGGGATGGGAGGGGTGGTGGTGATGATGGTGGTGGTGGTGGTAGTGGTGGGTGCTGCGCTGCGGGGAAATGTGGCGGACGGGCGAGGAGGAGCGGGACAGATTCAGGGGAGTGCTTGGGGACGTCGCAGTGCTGCTTGCTGGGGACAGCGCGGGTGACGTCGCGCCGCTGCCCAGGGGCGAGAAGTGTCGAGTTGTCTGCTCGGGGCTGGCTCTGTCCTGGCCTTTCTCCTGGGGGGATGGGGGGGACTGACTGGAACTTCGGCTGCGGTAGCGCATGGGGCACCCCGAGTCCGATCCGCGGGACGACTGGCTGATGCACCGCTTCACAGCCTCCTTGGAAGGAGGGGCTTCGCCGCCGCTGAGGGAGGGAGAGGAGGCTCTAGGGGGAGAGGGGGCGATTGTAGAGGGGGCACTGCTGTCACTGGAGGGGGAGGGGATGGTGCAGCGGCTCTCCATCCCCGGGGAGGGGGCCCGAGGCTGGGGACGAGAGGGTCGGGTGGAGGACTCCATGATGCTGTCGATGGAGAAGTTGAGGCGGGGCTTGCTGGGGGGCTGGATGTCAGAGGGACAGCTCTGCGTCACGCTCAGATCTTGCATCACCGGCCCAGAGTGCAGGCCGGTCGCCATGGTGACGACAGACAGTTATCTGTAAAGAGAGCAGAGGACGAGTCAGCCTTTATGCAATTTTTTAAAGAAATAAATTATTGGTCTTTCTGATGAAATGATAATGGATACAAACAAAACAGTAAATATCACTCGATGAGTGATAAAAGTTTTTCAAACGGCGATGAATACTGAAATTAAAGATGTGTAAATGACAATGACTAAATTATTTACAAAGGATGCTATTGGAATAGTTAAAAGAGTCGTAAAAGTTAACTCCGTTAAAAAGTATAACAGTTTATTACAATAGGGGTAATAACGTAATGAATGTCAGTAAAAGGAATGAAAAGAATATAATAGAACTGATTGAATAGTGTACATAATGATGCATCATCAGGAGCAGCAGCGGCGCGGCGAAAGAAGAAGAAGACAAAGACGAAGAAGAAACAGAGGAGGAAGAAGAAGGCGAAGGAGAAGGCGAAGGAGAAGGCGAAGGCGAAGGAGAAGGAGAAGACGAAGAAGACGAAGAAGACGAAGAAGACGAAGAAGAAGAAGAAGAAGACGAAGAAGAAGAAGAAGAAGAAGAAGAAGAAGAAGAAGAAGAAGAAGAAGAAGAAGAAGAAGAAGACGAGAAGAAGACGAAGAAGAAGAAGAAGAAGAAGAAGAAGAAGAAGAAGAAGAAGAAGAAGAAGAAGAAGAAGAAGAAGAAGAAGAAGAAGAAGAAGAAGAAGAAGAAGGAGGAGGAGGAGGAGGAAGAGGAGGAAGAGGAAGAGGAGGAGGAGGAGGAGGAGGAGGAGGAGGAGGAGGAGGAGGAAGAGGAGGAAGAGGAGGAGGAGGAGGAGGAGGAGGAGGAGGGGAGGAGGAGGAGGAGGAGGAGGAGGAGGAGGAGGAGGAGGGGGAGGTCGAGGGGGAGGGGAGGGGGGGTATGGGGAGGGGAAGGGGGAGGGCGAGGGGGAGGAGAAGGGGAGGGGGAAGGGGGAGGGGGATGGGGAGGAGGAGGAGGAGGAGAAGGAGGAGGAGGAGAAGGAGTGAGGAGAGGAGTAGGAGGAGGAAGGAGGAGGAGGATGTGGTGGAGGAGAAGGAGGAGGAGGAGGGGGGGAGGGGGAGTGGGACGAGGAGGAGAGGAGGGAGGAGGAGGAGGAGGGGGGGTGAGGCGGTGGAGGAGGGGGGGGGGGAGGAGGGAGGAGGAGGAGAGGTGAGGAGGAGGAGGAGGAGGGAGGAGGAGGAGGAGGAGGAGGAGGAGGAGGAGGAGGAGGAGGAGGAGGAGGAGGAGGAGGAGGAGGAGGAGAAGAAAGAAGGATAAAGAAAAAAAGAAGGATTAAGAAAAAAGAAGGATTAAGAAAAAAAGGATTAAGAAAAAAGAAGGATAAAAAAGAAAAGAAGAAGGAAGAAAAAAGAAGAAGAAAAAAAAGAAAAAAGAAGAACGAAGAAAGAAAAAGAAGAAAGATAGAGAAAGAAAAAGAAAGAAAAGAACGAAAAATAAAGAAGAAGAAATAAAAAAGAAGATAAAGAAATAAAAAAGAAGATAAAGAAAAAAGAAATGGAAAGAAAAAGTAAAAAGAAGTTCATATATACATGTATACAAACAAATGCGCTCGCGAACAAATATATCCACACACACACACACATTCACAGACACACATACATGTACTTGCATACAAATAAACGGGCGCACGCGAGCGTGCACACCCACACTCATACAACACACACATGCCTACATCTACGCCCGCACACCGACACAAACGCCCGTACACGCATCTCTCCCTCCAGCCCACCCTCGCCCTACCCACCTATACCCTCACCCTGACAATGAGGGAGGCAGGGCAACAAGGCCAGCAACCATAGAACAGAGAAGGCAACAGGACTTGCCAAGTTTTTCCTCCTCGATTGTGCATGGAATACGCACTCATGGGACTTGTAAGGACAGTTCATTCCCACACTGAAGCGGAATTCCCCCAACGAAGACAGAGACAAAAACGGGCAGTTTTTACGACTCTGTGCGAGACATTTCAACCGTTTGCATCATTTCTGCGCGGCGACGCAAGTGCATCACCGTACACTTTTTCGAAGAGTGCATGTACGTAGTGAATGGACAAAAAACACACCCCACACACAAGTGACTTGGCAGATGAGTCATTTGTGAATGTGACAGAAGAGACATTGAAGAAAGAAAGCACACTCCATGCTACTGGGCGGGACTTAGGATTTGTTGAATTGGATTCATTCGTGCACGAACGCACTCCGCGACCTTCAGCAGTTTTCCCACCCCACCCTCTCTACTGCACTCAAGCAGTGTAAGTACAGACGATTTATCGTGGTTTCTCACCACCCCTCCTCTCCAACCCCCTCCCCCTCTTTCCCACCCTAACCCTCCCTCTCCCCTCCCACCCTCTCCAACCCCCTCCCCCTCTTTCCCTCCCCAACCCTCCCTCTCCCCTCCCACCCTCTGCTACCATCCCTGACATACGCAAGTCAGATTTTTACGCGAGGGCCATAATGTCTCGAGGGAACAGCTCATCGGAAAATTGAGGTAAACACAGCAATGGTAACAGTTTGCTTTGGCAAAATGTCTGGCTGCAGAGACGGTTATCAGCGGCACATGGGTAAGGAGAGGGCTAGTGCGCGATTGTATGTATTGAATTAGAAACACAAAAACGCGAGGCCATTTTTCTGTTATTAAGAATACTAAGAAACTTAGGAAATTCAATAAAACTGTTATCGAGTCAATCAATTTATTAAAAAAAATGTAAATTACCCCAAACCTCTCTCTCTCTCTCTCTCTCTCTCTCTCTCTCTCTCTCTCTCTCTCTCTCTCTCTCTCTCTCTCTCTCTCTCTCTCTCTCTCTCTCAATTATAAAATGAATAGGGACGTAAGAAACATTTAACCCCTGGTGACCAAGTGGTAAAAGAAAGACAATAAAAAAAATATATTTTTCTGAAAATCAAAGATGAGCAAATCCAGATAATGTCCGTCCTATTAAAGTTGCCGAGGAAATCATGGCATATAAATAGCTACAAAACAATACAAAATATATCCGAATTGTATATATCATCTTCGCTAAGGTCACATAGAGAAGATAGTAAATTGCATTGAGCGCGCTTTCACCATCGCTCAAGCCGACGACTAGGGCACGTTGTATAGCGTTGAATGGCGCCAACTCCGTGCAATCTAGGGAAGAATAGTCTACGCGACTCGTGCACTCGTGTTCAATAAACAGGACACAACAGAGGTCAGAAATAGCCAGGGTAGGAACAAATACTGCACATCCAGCCACGGAAATAGATCGGGATGAGAAGTAGAGGACAAGCGATGACAAATACTTAGCGACTAGTGGTCACTCACACATGACTGTCAACAGGAAATTAGGTAATCTTTGTAACCCCTGACAAGTATCGCCTGGTCCAACGGAAAAAAGGGAGGGAGGGAGGGAGGGAGGGAGGGAGGGAGAAAGAAAGAAAGAGAGAGAGAGAGAGAGAGAGAGAGAGAGAGAGAGAGAGAGAGAGAGAGAGAGAGAGAGAGAGAGAGATTGATTGATTCTTTATTTATCAAGGATGCAATTTTAGGCATTTCTGCCTATCTTACTAATTGTTCTTGCTCATAAAAAATGAAAACATGGATAATTAAGACAAAAATACACAGTAGCTAATTTATGTACAACAATTGGTAAGGTATATGAAGAATATGATCAACAATGACAAAGATTTTAGGGGAGAGAGAGAGAGAGAGAGACAGAGAGAGAGAGAGAGCGAGAGATAGACAGACAGAGAGAGAGAGACAGAGAGAGATAGACAGAGACAGAGAGAGAGAATGTTGCGGCAAACATGAAGATGATGATGATGATGATGATGATGATGATGATGATGATGATGATGATGATGATGATGATGATGATGATGATGATAGTCGAGGAGGAGGAGGGGGGGAGGAGGGGGAGCGGGATGATGATGATGATGAGGAGGAGGAGGAGTAGGGCTGGAAGGAGATGAAAGATGAACAGAATCAGCAGTGAAGAAGGCAAAAACATACAGGATGGGTGGATGAACATACTTGTTAGTAATACTGAGAAGTAGAATAAATCTTGCCAAGACGACTCACGCAGTCTTTAAGTTATCATCTTTAACATTAGTCGCATAGATTTGGCACACTGGTAGCGGTTTTGCATTTAGCATAACCAATGTTGTAGTACACATTTTTTTAATTAGTGTAGAATAATGTCTCAATATTAATTTGAGAAAGCACATGTCAATAGACCTAAAGCAGTGCCATAGATGCGTAGTATTGATTAGTTATCAACTGTTCAATATTCACATGCGGAATATTCTAAAATAAACTATGTGTATTAAAACAAGGTAACCAGATTTAACAAAATCTACATTATCTTGAATACTATTTTCATATCATTATAAGATTAGGCGGCAGATGTACGCGTCATAGAAACGCAAGTCTTCATCAATGTAGAATATTTCCAAATAAAAGGTTTTATTTTAAGAATGGTCTAATACCTGATTATCTCTGAGGTCAATTCATCAAGGACAATAATCAATAATTTGTTGTTGACAAATTCACATAAATCTCTATGCCATTCAGCGCAGAACCACAAGTTCTGAAATGTCAACTTTTGAAAAGACGAGTTTCATGAATGAATGCGTGCTTCTCAAGCCTGGAAGGTGACACGCCAAGATACAATGCATCTGACAATGGTGAGAAACAATTTATTGTTTTCAATTTTCTCTCTGTCTCTATCTGTTTCTGTCTCTGTCTCTGTCTCTGTCTCTGTCTCTCTCTCTCTCTCTCTCTCTCTCTCTCTCTCTCTCTCTCTCTCTCTCATTACTTCAAATTATGTTTCCATATACTCCTCTCCTCGTGACAGGCTCTGCATTCCGCATCCTTTTCTTAGAAAACAAATTGCAACTTTAAAACATATTTTGAAAGTCACAGGAACAGGAAACACATCTTGCACAATTAAAAGTTACTTCCTTGGAGTGCTTCTTGCTTCTGGATTCCGTGAGAAACACGTGTTAGCGGGATGTGCGGAGTAATCTGACATCGATTGTCCCATAATGCGCTCTCTATCAAATATTGATCTCATTGAACTTCCCGCCTCGCCTTCTTCGTTCATAGTCACTCTCTACTCCATCGACAGGAATGAAAATTGGCTCTGACGAGATCAATTGGCAGCTCTACAATTTCTTAACTTTACAATAAACACACACACACACACACACACACACACACACACACACACACACACACACACACACACACACACACACACACGTCTATCGTGTGTTTGCATGCAACAACATGTGTGTTCTTGGTTGTTCGTGGGTGTCTGCATTAGTGCCAGCGCGCGCGCATGTGTGTATGCATGTGTGTGTGTGTGTGTGTGTGTGTGTGTGTGTGTGTGTGTGTGTGTGTGTGTGTGTGTGTGTGTGTGTTTATGTGTGTGTATTTGGTTGTGTGTGTGTGTGTGTGTGTGTGTGTGTGTGTGTGTGTGTGTGTGTGTGTGTGTGTGTGTGTGTGTGTGTGTGCGTGATCGTAGGCTCGCGCATTTGCGTTAATATTGCATGAATAATATGCCGGCGTTTATGTATGCGCCCAAGTTGTCTCAGCTTGTATTATGTTTTTGCGTCTGTTAGTACATTCATCTCTCTGTGTGCACCCTTGTACACTCTGTCTGA
>JAWQFJ010000168.1:68013-78389 GCA_034096865.1 Theodoxus fluviatilis | reverse complement strand
AAACATTTGACCGCCTTTCCTTCTGCTTTCATCATGTTGAAATATGTTGACACCGGCCTATTCCTAGCAAGTTCTTGCAAGGTTCCTAGCATAAGCAACGCTCCTCATCCACTTTCCCCATTTTCGCGTTGATTGAGTGGGTGGATGACCTAAAAGCTTTCGCATTTGATGTGCTCGATTCTGGACACTGGCCTAGTTGTTGCACTGAAATTTCACGCTGTTTCTAAAGAGATGTTGTTCTTGTGACATCAATAATATATTCCTTTGAACACAAGGCAGTCCTCTGAGCTAGACTAGACGGAGGCAGACCAGTTCGGTTTTGTTTGCTATTTCCCGTACGCTTTTTAGTTGTCTCTTTCGTCAAACGTCAGCAATTTTATTTCAGGCGACGATTGTTTTCGCCGATATCGCAAGCTTGTTTCTTGTCAAAAGAAGGATTCATGCATCTGATAGCTGAAATACCACTGGATACAGCGTGGGATGACGTTTCTACATCCCACAGATGAAAGTCACCATTCGCTCTACCTTGCTAATGAAACGTAACAAGAGTAAGAGGAGTTCATAAATGTGTTTTCTCTCGCTTTGAAACTTTACGCTCCTAGTGTCGATCAGAAGTAGTAGGGAAGCGTAATGTGTTTGCGAACCGGTCAGGTTTTTTTTCTACTCATATTGTTTATCATCGGAGAATTTGACATGTCTTTTTTTTCTCGTCAGATTCACATCGTTCTCAGGCAGTCTGCCAAATGTTAAAGGGTCAGCTCAAACTCAGCTCCGGGAATGTACCACTAACGCGTGTATTGGGGCAAGCAAACCACTGTTTCTTCCACACCAACTTGGGCTGAGGCATGCTGGTGACATACCCGTCAGCTGGGGAACTCTTTCAGATACTCGCGACGCTGCAGAACGCTCAACATTACAGCGTCAAAATACTCGTGACATTCACAAACCATCAAGTTGAATTCCTTTCCTTGTACGTTTAGACACATTTACACTCCAGCCAACAAGGAAAGAAATGTTATCACAAACTTATGGACAACAACAACAAACTCTACACTTTTGAAGAACAAGTGCATTCTTTTCTATATTGGTGGTGGGTAGTGACTTATGTACATACATTCGTGGAAGCATGTACGTTTGCGGCTATGAGACATCGCAAGTGAACATGATGTTTAGTTACTTTGTATTTCGACCAGGCTAGAGTACACTCGACTGTTTTGAGCCTTTCTTTCAGTAAGTTTATTTGCCGGTTTCTTTCCAGGTGATAGATTTACCGTCTGCCTGCACAATTCAATTCTTAAAATACTATTTATCCCAGAGGTTGTGTATGTGTGTGTGTGTGTGTGTGTGTGTGTGTGTGTGTGTGTGTGTGTGTGTGTGTGTGTGTGTGTGTGTGAGAGAGAGAGAGAGAGAGAGTGCGTGCGTGTGTGTACGTTCGTGCATGGGTGGTTCCATCCGTGCATGTATGTGTTTGCGTGTGCAAATATGTGTGCAGGCGTGTGTTTGGTCTATAGATGAACGAGCGCCCGGATAATTATGCATGAACCTATTATATTTTTCTTTAAGTCTGCGTGCGGTTATATCTATACAAAAACTACAAATGAAAAACACCATAAACTCATTATACACGAAACTCAAGCAAATACTTCTCACGCGTCAGGCATATTTCTGATATTGTGCACAAAGTGACGAATGTTGTTTCTAGCCTCGTTATCTCTACTGCTGTTGCAGAGCACTTGAAACTTGAAACTATCGTACTCACGTGCTGATCTTTCCCTGAGAGCTCTCAAATGAACGTCCGACATTTCCTCTTCATAATCTTGTCGTGAGTGAAATTCTGCCTTGAAAGAATTCTCCGCAGTTGAAGTAAACCTTGCTGGAAGTAATTCCATCTGACTGACCTTTACATTGACACGAAGGTTTCTTAGAATTGTGTGAAAGAATAGATTTGAATGTGTGGTAGTACGTCTCAGATTTATGCATAAGACGTTACCAAATAATGAAACTCTTTCCTTAAAAGTCCAAAAGTAAATTAAAAAAAACTAAACTAAAGAACCTCTAGTAAGTTTTCTTCTTATCATTGTCTGCTTATGAACACTGATTATGTTTCGCTCAGTGGCTTATTCCTCTGCGAGTATTAAAGAAAACTCGGGGGGGGGGGGGGGGACATAGTAAAAAAGGACACTGACATGGTTACATTCTCGACAAACAATCTCTTGTTTCAAAACGACATTGGAAGGGAGAGCTGCTTGACAACTGTGAGCTTCCACTCTTCGCTTGACGTTGATCAGCTCACTACTTCCCTGTGTGTTTGTCGTCATTGACTTAACCTGTGTATAGAAGTCATGGAAAGAGTGGCCTGGACGTAGGGACCGCTCTCGTCTTGTGAAGATGTGGGATCAACTTACACGCGCTATGTCAGGCGTGCCAGATGTCCTTTCATGTAGTGGTGAGATTTCTGTAGCTTGGGAATAATCTGACAGTTTCACGTGGGTGCTCGGGGACGCCAGATTAATTCATTTGGGTCAAGGACCAAGCTCTGTGGCGAGCATGTTTCCTCGAGGAGCGTCTCTACAGACACTGACACTTGGTGACCACGACGCCGGTGACGTTGTAAGGAAAGGAAGAATTGTCCTGCTGGATCTGTATGCCGCTCAGGTTGCCCCAGGCAACGGCGGCGCAGTAGGGCGCAGGGAAGCTCCTGTCTTCCAGGTGTGCCATGGACTTGATCTGAGTCCACTGGTTGGCGATAAGTGAGCTTTGTGGATTGTTGCAGGACCCATGGCAGTAGTACAGCTCCGTCAGCCCGTCAGCTCCGGCGTTGTTGGGGTGGAATCCAGTCACGAACTTGGAGATGTTGAGACGGATGGGATGGCGGTGGCATGCGTCGCACGACCCCAGCAAGGTTCTTTTGGGTCGCATCCTGTCGCGGCGGCGTTCCTGTAGCGTCACCTTCAGCTCTACCCTGGGAGCCAGCCCCCCGCAAATGTCGCTGTGTTCGCCTCTGAGCTGGAGGCCCTCGGGGTCGACCTGCAGCTTCAAGTGATGGGCGTCCTCGGCGTGGCTACAGTCGCGCATCCACTCCTGCACAAAGGCCGTCGCGTCGAGCCCGTTGCCCGGTATGGAGGGAAAGGTGGAGTCGACCTCCCCCTCACGTAGGTCGCCCTCAGTGCTCGCCCTCGCCTGCAACAGCTTCGACATGACTCGGGATGGGAGCATGGCGGCTCGGGGAATTCGGAGAGGGTCTTTGACCCCCCGGGATGACAGCAAGGTCTTGAAGAACTGGCGACGGTGCCACGGCGACAAGCCTCCTCTGGCTGCTCCCGCTGGTACTGGACGGACCTGCAGTTCGGCACGCCTGAACTCCCACAACGTCTTGACCAGAGTCCGAAGCATGCCTGGAAACTGCAGCACCACCATGGTTCTTCCCTCCGAGTCCACTGTCTCTGAGCAATCTGGCAGGGGACAAAAAACAGACAACTCGTTCAAAAATCTGTCTTGCTGTTGTTGATGATGTTATTGTTGTTATCGGGGTCGTCTTTGTTGTCATTGTCATCGTCGTCGTTGTCTTTGTTGTTGTTGTTATTATTGTTGTTGCCGTCATCGCCGTCGTCGTCTTTGTTTTTTTAAAAGAGGAGGCAGAGGAGGAGTAAAGGCTGGGGGGGGGGGGGGGGGAGGAGGAGGGAAGAGAGAGACGGGGTAGGAGGAGAGAAGGAGGAGCAGGAGGAGGAGGAGCATGGGGAGCAGCAGCAACAGCAACCAACCCGCAGGTACCTGCAGTGTGACTGTGCGAAGATCTATCAGCGTTTTGGACTCTGTCAAACCTCTGTGTACCCAAATGAAGTATGTCGGTTGCAATTTGATTAACGCAAGAAACCACTTTCCTATAGTCATTTGCCTTTTACGATGGATGGATGGATGGACAGTGTTTTACGGCCTATCAGCCTTTGTAGGCTACGTTAGGCCATTAAGCACGAAACTCATTAGAACAGTTTAGAGTAATCGTAATCCAGTCACGGTGCCCCTAGTTATTCGCCTCTTACGAATCGCGTAGGGAGACGCGGTGGGTCAATTCTTACCCCGAACCCAGATGCTTTTGCGAATCACGTGGGCAGGAGTAGGAGGTCTATTCCTACCCCTGACCCACGGGGGAAACCTTCACCAAACCAGACGGATGTATTCGAATTATTGTTTAGGCTGTTTCCGTCGTTATCTTTCTCTCGGAGACTCGACGACTGGTGCAACTTATTGAAAATGTAGAATCTGACTCGTCAGAAATGGTTATCACAAAACAGTGATATATCCTTTCTTCCTGTTGACAAGGACGGTTACTATCCGGTTCTTTTCTTGTAATAACACTATCTTTCCTGAAATTAAAAGCAACAAGCCCTTAATTACAGTTCGCACTACAATGTCATACCTCTATTTCCTGTTGATGTGCTGGGTTTCACATTTCCGTCCCTAATGATACAAACAGATGTCCTTGAGTTTTATTTGGTTCTTTGTCAGGATGATGTCGTGGTTGACTGTCACCCGATCTCGTGCTTGTCTTTCTTGTCTTTCGAATTTCCTGTTTGCCGTATCTGGTGATGTTTATGCCACACCTGGAGGATGTGTGGTGTAGTCTGTTCTCCGATGTTTCCGTAAATCTCGGGCGCACTCTGGAACACTGAAGTATTTCGTTGCGCCTGCCGTGTATAGCACCACATGTCGTGCCACATTCACAACACTTCACTTCTGACATGAACCTTGCTTTGGCATCTGGCGTGAAATCACTGCACAGTTTGATCGGTTTTTTTAGCCACTCAGATGTGGTAGCATTGGCAAATGTTATCGTCTGCTGCGACAACAGTTTCCGGCAGAGCAAGATGTCACAGAAAAAAGCCAGTTTGGGGAAAGTTTCTGCGATCGAGGACTAGACCGCCGTGACCCACTGATATTACCTGGTAACATTTCATATTTGGCATTTGTTTTTTTAAGTTGGTCTATGGTCTATTTGCGTTCTCTGTCGAGTAAAAAATGTTATCAAATTGACTTTTTACATGGAAATTTATTCCCCAAACCGATCGACTCTGTGTAAATGTATTTGTAAAGGCAAAATGTTCCTGGAGGGATACATCAAGGGAGTATCCCATTACGGTACACCGCTGACTGTGTGAGGGATACATCAAGGGAGTATCTCATTACGGTACACCGCTGACTGTGTGAGGGATACGGGAGTATCCCATTACGGTACACCGCTGACTGTGTGAGGGGTACATCAAGGGAGTGTCCCATTACGGTACACCGCTGACTGTGTGAGGGGTACATCAAGGGAGTGTCCCATTACGGTACACCGCTGACTGTGTGAGGGATACATCAAGGGAGTATCCCATTACGGTACACCGGTGACTGTGTGAGGGGTACATCAAGGGAGTGTCCCATTACGGTACACCGGTGACTGTGTGAGGGGTACATCAAGGGAGTGTCCCATTACGGTACACCGGTGACTGTGTGAGGGGTACATCAAGGGAGTGTCCCATTACGGTACACCGCTGACTGTGTGAGGGCGAGAAGTCGTGACTCGACTTCCCAGAAGAAACCTCGGAAATACATTGATCAAATATGTCTCGTCACCACAGAATCATCCTCTGGAATGTTCAATAAAAATGTTGAAGTCTACAAGGACCGTGCCAGCTTGCAGAGCAGACACTGTCCCAGAATGAGATTCTTTCGATCGAGATAACCTCCGCACTGGGGTCGGCAGGAACGCATGCTTGCAAGCTTGTGTCGCCATCTTTTCCTGTGGCTGAGCTGCTAATTTGCATAAAAAAGGGTCGAGCCATGGTTTAGTTCTTTCGTCATCGACCGCTGTACATTCCCAAGCTACCTACCTCGTGTATGTCTCCCCAAAAATTTCCAAGCACGTCACTGGATTAAATTACACTTTAACTCAAAGATTACGTAACAAGGAATTAGGAACTGAATATATATTGTTGACATGCGTTTTCTGTACTTTTAATAGTATCACTTTGATAAGTTGACCGTAATGAGGCTCTCGAAATTACGACAAGACGCTTTCACTAGTTTCCCTTACTCAAAGGTTTTATCAAGTACGATACTTAAAAAAGGAAATTGGTCTTTGTAAGGGAGACAGCAATGTCTTATATGACAAGCGAGAAGGAAATTGGTCTTTGTAAGGGAGACAGCAATGTCTTATATGACAAGCGGGAAGGAAATTGGTCTTTGTAAGGGAGACAGCAATGTCTTATATGACAAGCGACAAGGAAATTGGTCTTTGTAAGGGAGACAGCAATGTCTTATATGACAAGCGATAAGGAAATTGGTCTTTGTAAGGGAGACAGCAATGTCTTATATGACAAGCGGGAAGGAAATTGGTCTTTGTAAGGGAGACAGCAATGTCTTATATGACAAGCGATAAGGAAATTGGTCTTTGTAAGGGAGACAGCAATGTCTTATATGACAAGCGGGAAGGAAATTGGTCTTTGTAAGGGAGACAGCAATGTCTTATATGACAAGCGATAAGGAAATTGGTCTTTGTAAGGGAGACAGCAATGTCTTATATGACAAGCGGGAATAAAAGCCGAGAGGAAATCTCAGTTCCGACACTCCGAGGCGCCACCCAAGCCAGATGTGCGAGCGGCATCATGGAATGTCAGGACGATGCTCCAATGTGAAAGGACAGCAAGGGTGATGGATGGATGGATGGATGGATGGATGGATGGATGGATGGATGGATGGATGGATGGATGGATGGATGGATGATGGATGGATGGATGGATGGATTGATGGATGGATGGATGGATTGATGGATGGACGGACGGACGGACGGACGGGCGGGCGGGCGGGCGGGAGGACGGTCGGACGGACGGACGGACGGACGGACGAATGGATTAATGGATGGATGGATGGATGGACGGAAGGACGGACGGACGGATGGATGGATGGATGGATAGTGTTTTACGGTCTGTCAGCCTTTGTAAGCTATGTAAGGCCATTAAGCACGAAAATCGCCAGAACAGTTTAGAGTAAACGCATATCAAGTCACGGTGTCCCTAATTATTTGCCTCTTACGAATCGCGTAGGGAGACGCGGTGGGTCAATTCTTACCCCGAACCCACAGGGAGCAGGGGTGATGAGCGAGGTCAGCATAGTGGGATTCAGAAAGATTCGCGGGAGAAATTCTCGCCGTATCTCAGTGAGAATAGAGGAGAGATATGCTTACTCTGGCCGGACAAAGCGACATCTTGAAGGATTTGCTATTGCAATAGACAAGTTTGCAGCAACATGCCTCCAAGAACGGGAACCAGTCAACTCATGATAAATTCGAGTTAGCTCACAATACAATACATACAATAATACAATACAATATATTTCATTGCTCTTTAAATCAGAATGTATTGTGCTTCAGAGAGGCTAGTTTAAAGGGGTTACTTGTTGTACAACTATATCTTATTGACATCCTAGCAAGTATAACAATATCTTATTTACATTTTAAGTATATCAAAAGGCAGCAACCAAACACTAATACACATCTCCCCCAACCCCCCCCCCCCCCTCTGTCTCCCTCTCTCTCCCTCCCTCTCTCTCTCTCTCTCTCTCTCTCTCTCTCTCTCTCTCTCTCTCTCTCTCTCTCTCTCTCTCTCTTATCCGTGTCTCTTTCCTTAATGCACCCTACCTGAGTTAAAATACAAATTGCTCTAGAAAAAATGAGTGTTTCATTCGAGTGGTTCTTCTTTTATAAGTTTGCAGGCGTCTTCCTGATGGTAACAGCAGAAAAAAATGCGACAGCGGGTGTTGTCTGACAGCATTTTTTCTGCCTCTCTCTTAACATGCAAGTTGGTCATTCGAAAAGGGACCGTGTGTTCTCTATGATCCTAGCTGCCCTCTTCTCGTTGAAGCTGTTTCAAGGCTGCCTTGGTGAGTCTGGGATCCCTTACATAGATTCCATATGCCAGCATGCTTTGGATCATTGCCTGATGGAATGTTGACAGGACGCCGTGTCGAATTCCGATTTTCTGTAGAATCCAGAGAAAGTGCATGCGTTTGTTGCATTTTTCGACAGTGGAGTTGATATGTTCTGTCCAGCTAAGATTGTCTGCAATGTGAACACCTAGATATTCAAAATGATTCACTGTCTCATCTACTTCATTGTTGATGTGGACAGGCAGCAGTGGATCTGCATTCCTTTTTAAGTCGATAATAAGTTCTTTCGTCTTCTTAGCATTTAGCCGAAGGTCGTACTGTTAGCACCAGGTGGAGAGGTGGCTTAATGATTTGCGATGTGCCAGTTTGTTGTTGGCTGAGATCAGTCATACATTTGTCTCCCGTCATCAGCATACTGGTATACATGTGGAAGGACAGATTCGCGGCAGGGGGTACTGTCAGATGTGTAGATGGAGAAGCACTCGTCGACAGAACACAGCCCTGAAGGACACCCGTGCTGATGGTCGGAGTGGAGGTTCTCGAGGCGCCGATGGTGACACACCGTCGGCACTTTACAAGAAAGTCGAGCATTCATTACAGTGTGTATGCAAAATGATTTTGAAATTGCACAGCTTGTCATGAAGGAAGGATGGCTTTATGGTGTTGACCGCTGATGAGAAGTCCATAAAAAGTATTTTGACATAGAATCCTGGCTATTCTACGTGCTCTAGAGTGGTGTGGAAGGGAGGCAGCACAGTATTGTTTGTGTTTCTGCCCTTCTTATATGCAAACTGCATGGGATCAATAGATTCCATTTTAGATTCTTTAATACCGCAGTGTCCTGATGCTATGCCCGAACAAATCAAGCATAAGAAGAGCAGAAAGAGAACTTTCATAGATGCCTACAGTAGCAGACTGACAGAATATCTCGACATGGCATAATCTTGGTCACTAGAGAATTCAGTGCCAAGGTTTGGTCTGACAACCAAGGCTATTAAGACTGCATGGGAAAGGAGGGAGTTTAAAAGCTCTGGTTTTGAATGTCACTGAAAAGTGTCTTGACCCACTGCAGTTTGCTTACAAGGCTGGGAGGGGAGTGGAGGACGCCAAGCTGTTCATTCTTAATACCCTATACAAGCACTTAGAAAAGCCTAAGGCTCATGCACGCCTCATTTTTGCAGATTTTTCTTCTGCATTTAATTTAATGCAACCACACATTCTTGTGAAAAAACTCAAATTTATTTTCAAGCTCTCCGATCAACTTGTTCTGTGGATTTTGAGAATGAGAACTGTACACTCTTTGCAGACCTATATCCGGGAAAACGACCTGATCTTTGGGGGAAACCTTTTTTTTTACACAAGACTATCTACAGACTAACCTGAATCCCACCAAATGGAGGAACAACCATACAAATCGACCATATAGCCACCACACTAGATGAGGAGGCGCTCATTGAGAGATATCAGTGTGATAAGAGGAGCAGATGCCTTCAGTCACCACAACCTATGACTTGGAAAACTGCAGCTGAAACTGAAGAGAACCAGCAAAATGAACAAAGAACAGCCGTGCAACTCTCGACGATTACGCAACTCAGGTGTCAGGGAACAACTTATAGTGGAAATCTGCAATAGGTTTCAGATCCTCGGTGAAATTCCTGTGGATGACGGATGCACACTATGGTAGGATTCAAGATGTCTTTGTTGAAACCATTAAAGCTACACATTGGAGAAAGTAGAGAACAGATTGGATTCCTTATGAAACATTGACATTTCCTGAAGAAATTAGAACAAAGGAAAAACAACTACTAGCATGCAGTGAAAGGGGGAAAACCATTCAAGAAGAATATGTGCAGTTATATTAAACAAACACTCAAGTAAAAAGAAGTGTAAGACGTGACAAGAGAACATGAATGGATAACCTGGGAAAGGATGCAGAAGAAGCAGCGGACGGAGATTCAAGAACTATGTATTATGTGTATGACCCATAACTGAAGTTTTTCCCAATCTATTATCAAAGACACGCCTGTCAAACGATAATACAATATTTCTCTTCACTTTAAACGTGATAATGGACGAGGCATGCGCACCTGGTTGTTTTACACGTTGTAAAAAAGGGAATTATGTTTAACTTCGATTTGGCAAAATAATATTCAGATCCCGGGAATACATCTGCGAAGAACTGAAAGAAATTAACACCTACAAGTTCACTTACTGGAGAGATTTGATGATTTATGTGAAGAACTTCTCGGAGGAAGACGTGGTGAATGATGGTAAGGTTTTTTTGTTTCTTTTTTCCCGATAAGTATGTGTAGAAATGCCTCTTGACAAAAAGTTTGCAAGGGAAAGAAGCCAAGAGATTCCCTTCATTTCGTCGCCCGGTGTACAATCTCTCCCCGAGTAAGCCTACCTGACATCTCCTGTCCCTCCGTAGATGGAACGTGCGAAGCTGCAGC